>JANPWX010000215.1:2216072-2227853 GCA_024734555.1 Trochalopteron elliotii
ATCCTTGAAAAGAAAGAGAAGGGTATGAAAAATATATACCAGGCAGTTTAAAGGTGTAACATTCTCTATGTCAAAACTCAAGTAATTTTCTACCTAATTTTAGTATTTTTTCTATATGACAGTATTCACAAGCTGATGATTTTCACACTTCATGTCAGAGAGTATTGTATGTTTGAGAGATTATAGCTAGCTCATTCTGTCTGGCCCTGTGCTGCTTAACTCTTGAGCCATATATAAGCTTTGAGGTGTCAGCTGTTGCAAATCAAGTGTCAGAAGTGTACATTTGGGAATAAAAATGATGACAGAAAAACAACTTTTCAGTCTGATCATATTGATGGCAGAAGCTATGTCATTCACAGAGATCCACAAGGTGGACTTGAAATAAGACATTAAATCAATGTGCGACCATAATATATAAATAGAGCTCCTATAAACACACCTACATTTCAGACAGACATTTTAGACTTCTCTGCTGCACTTGCACATTAACTTCAGTTATCTCCAGAAAGTTTTCAAATTCTGGGATATGTGTATGTTTATAAAATCCTTATCACCACCTCTGCAAATGAGCTAAAAAGCAAAGCCACAAGTTACTGACTTCTCCATACAGACAAGTGCATCTGCCAACATGCAGCTCTTACGTTTGTACACAGCCAAGACATGGTGTAGTGACACAGATATAAGGACATGGAGCTGGCTGGTAAGGTAAGCTAAGTCTGGTGGGCTGTAAGACCCCAGGGTTTTTTTTCTGCTGCTGAATATGCTGCTGTGGCCTTTCCCAGGTCCAGAAGGTCAGCTAGGCAGGTATCCCAAATGTGCACAGACATATATCTGGCAGCACAAAGCAGCCCAAGGAGATGGCAGTGGCTTCATTGGCCCCTGCACACCCAAAGGTTTACACCAAAAGCACTAACATGAACATGAACAAAACTGGTGGCCTGATCATGCCTTACTTTCCAGCTAACCAGGCCCAATACTTGTTAGCATGGACACATGAGGCTTGCTGCGAGCTGGTCCAGGTCTATGGTTCCTTCACTGACCAACTATCAGACCCCCAGCCCCTCCAGTGCCAAGATCAGTCTTCTTACTCAACTCACCAGGTACTCCAGCTGTGCTGTTCAGACACACACACAGATGGGCCCCTCTGCCAGTTGACCCATCTCTCCAGTTACTGTTCCCTTGAACTATGGGCCCCTTTGACCTGTGGCTTCAGTATACATGTGTCAGCACCCTGGATGCTCATCCCAGCCACCAGCTAGTCTGTTGTAAAGCTCACTGTTGATCAGACACATTCACATGGGAACAATAGTTTAACTGTATGATAAGCTACACTGAGGTAATCAAGCCCAAAGTTTTAGCCAGGGGACTGTACTGGCCAGCAGCTTGTTTCACTCCTGACCAATTCATTTCATTCTCCTTTGTTCCACTCATTCCTCTCTGGTCCTTCACCATCTTTTCCTTTCCCTGCATTTGGCCGCTTTTCTATATGTGATATGATAAATTTTGTTCATTCTCTCAATCTGCCTTAGTAAGTTTTACAGAACTTCTGACGTCCCTTCAAATGTTCCATTAGAAGCTTGCACCTCCCCATAAGCTCTATGATAATCTTGTTTCTTGCTTTCTTTGTTCTTTCAGCAATAAATTTCTAATTGAACCTCTTCAAGGCAATGCTTCAGAAGTTCCTTCAGTGGCCATCAGTCAGTGTCCAAAGGACACCTGTATTTCTTACTGTCTTGCTATCTCCACTTCCTCAGTGTTGCTGTAACAGTGTTTAATGCTCCCCTTGCTTCTTGTCCTTGTTTTTTAAGGTGACTAGTTGTTAGCTTGATATCCTTGCCCACCAGAGTCCACCTATGCTCATACTGGCATGTCCTCCCTGAAGAACATTATTCTCACAGAGCATGAAATTACATGAAAGAAAATCAAATCAGCAGACTGGAAAAATGTAAGCCAACTTTTTCCATATGTTTAATTTAAATTGAGAGATAAAATCTTCTTGCTTTTCATGCTTGTTAACAGAAGTGTCCAAACACTCTACTTTGCACATAAACATTCTCAGAAACACAGATTTCAGTGACTGTGTTACATCAGTGAAATCTTCGCACTTCCAAAATAAGCTGTGAACTGTGAGCTCAATTCATAAAATCTGTCCTTCAAGCATTTTGTTTTCCCCTCATTTTCCAAACAACCTAATCAATAATTATATATGGTTTTAAACATGTTCACCTCTAAGTTTTATTTTCTCATAGTCTAATTTAGGCAAATTCATGTCATCCACTCTGCTGTTTGCCTTATGCACAAGCATAAATGTACATTTTCCTTTGAATGTTCAGGCTACCTGTATTACAACTCTGGTTCTAATTTCAAACAAGTTAGCTATTAATTGAATTGTTTGTAATTAGTCAAAGGAGTATTTTTACCCCTGCTTAAACCTTCCTCGGACTTCATACAAAAGTTACACAGCTGTTTCTCCATTCACAACTGGCATAAAATTATTTCTGATATTTTTAGATTATTTCCCACTTATGGTGACACTATTTAGGATATGTATACACATGGGAAACTGGTTGTTAAAATATTATACATCTAGACATCTAGAATTTATACATCTAAACCTCTAGAAATGAAGTGCACACTTAGATCTACTTATTCTGAATGATTGTTGCTTTATCTGAGACACCAAACCTTTAACTGCAGGTATATAATCCTGGATCCTTTGCTAAGACAACACTTAAGGTCAACCAAAGCTCTGTGAGGCTCATAGCTGCAAGATAAAATGGAAATTCTCTAATCTATTTAGCAACTAATTCATATTATTTGTGGCATCCACCACCCAAAAAAGGAAGGAAAATGTAGAGGTTAATTTTTGAAATCTAAAGCCATAGCAACAGAGAAGCAATCAATTATGAATGAATAACACTCTATCTAGAATCAGACATCTGTGAACACTATGTACATATTGAAATAAGCATGATTCATTGGGGAAAAAAAAGAGAAAAGTTTAATCATTAAGAAACTAAAGCCTGTATTCTTCAAATCTCCCCTGTGCCATTCAACAACTAAAGCTCTCTCCTTTATTACAAAACAAAAAATACATGGACAGTTTTATATGGTATTATCACGTTTAGAAATGGCATTGCTCTTTGTTGGAATGGAATTCTTTGCTTCCTTTAAAAATAATTAAATTACGTTGGTATTACAGGAATTAATACATTGTCATTGTGTACTGACTAAAGACACTATTCTGTAGGAACACACACTTTGTAAAAAGTCCACCTAGGCTGTACTAGGTTAGTGTGACAAAGTTTTTGGTAGTGGGGGAGGCTACAGGGGTGGCTTCTGTAAGAAGCTGACAAAGTTTTCCCCATGTTTGCCAGAGTCAATGTCAGGCAGTTCTAGTACAACCTGCTGTTGGACAAAGCCAAACCAATCAGTAATGATAGTATTGCTTCTGTGATAAGAAAATAAAGTTAATGTGCAGATGTAATTGCCACCAAGGAAGAGAGGAGTGAGAATATGTGAGGAACAGCTCTGCAGACACCAAGACCAGTGCAGAAGGAAGGGCAGGAGGTGTTTCAGGTGCCAGAGCTGGATTCCCCTGCAATCCATGGTGCAGCCCATGATGAAGTAGCTGTGCCCCTGCAGCTCACGAAGGATCACGGGGATGCAGAGATCCACCCACAGCCTGTGGAGGAGACCCACACCAGAGCAGGTGGATGCCTGAGAGGCAAATCCGTGGGAGACCCATGCTGGAACAGACTGGCAGGGACCTGCAGACCTGTGCAGAGAGGAGCCCATGCTGGAGCAGACTGGCAGGGACCTGCAGACCTGTGCAGAGAGGAGCCCATGCTGGAGCAGGTCTCCTGGCGGCATGTGTGACCCTGTGAGGGACCCATCCTGGAGCAGGCTGTGCCTGAAGGAAAGCACGCCATGGAAGAACGACCCACGTGGGATGGACTCACATTGGAGAAGTTCAGGGAGGACTTTCTCCTGTGGGAAGGACCCCATGGTGGAGCAGAGGAAGGACCCCTCTCCCTGAGCAGTGGCAGGAACAACGTGTGAGGCACTGACTATAAGCCTCATTCCCTGTTTCCTTCTCACTGCTGGGGGTTAGGAGGTGAAGCTTGAGAGGAGGTAGAGCTGGGAAGGAAGGAGGAGTGGGGGAAAGGAGATTTTAAAATTTATTTTATTGCTCATTCTCCTGCTCTCATTTTGTTAGCAATAAGTTCAATTAACATTCCCAAGTTCAGTTTGTTTCACCTGTGACAGCAATAGGTGAGAGAACTCTGCCTCTCTTTATCTCAACTCACTAACTTTTTGCTATATTTTCACTCCCCTGTCCAGTTGTGGAGGGGACTGATAGAATGGCTTTGGTGGGTACTCGGCACCCAGCCAGAGCCAGCCCACCACAGAGGCTGAACTATTTTTGCAGTAAGATACCATGCAATAATAGCTTGATTAAATTAACGATAAAATATTTCAATGCAGTTCTCATGATAGTAATGAAAAACATTTTAATAGGATCCTATTTTGAAGAAGTGCAAAAGTGGACAAAAAATCAGACATAACAAATCACACTTATTAAGATAATCACAATGCAATTATATGATCATCTTTTCCATGTCAAATTATCATGTCATGATAAGTTAAAATATTAATTTCCAGTTCCATCTCTTCTATATGTATTCCACTTAAATACTGCAGAGCATATTACAAGAGAAACATGAACACTGTCTCTGATAGCACTTTGTGCAGTAAATATCCCAACTAAAAATTATCAAAGTATTTTTCTAAAGAAATAAAATCAACTTCAGAGTATAAACTTCAGCTGAACATTTGCTTAAAGCAGATTTATTTTCATTTGCCTTCATGAACTATGATGTGGTTTTTTAAAATAAAAAAATGTTTTCTAATATAAAACCTATAAGAGATGGATGTAGGAAAAAAAAGAGCTTTTGTTTATTAAATGAAGTATTAAGGCTAAAGACCATCTGAGTGGGCAAGAAGGAAAGATTACCATTGCCATTATTTGGAAGACCCTGTTAAGAAGTAGGGGAATTTAGGGTGTTCCATTTCTAAGACACAAATTTCTAAATCCCTTACAAAGCTTCTGATGCTGGTCAAGTCAGTAATAAGTAAAAACTGTAATTGTTGGAAAGCTAAATCTCTAGAAAGGTAAGTAACCTCTATGAACTGGTTGCCTCTATCTATTTTCCAAGAAACAAAAACTCACATCTTCTGGCACCTTCACCTGGCAAACTTGCAGAAGAGGCTGTGTGGGGCTAGACATGACCACAGTGACAAAACCATTGCACTGGTAGTGTTTTGAACAGCACTCCCAAAATACCTATGCATTTGCAGGTTGGTTAGCTGGCAGGCTAACACAATGGGATTTTAACAGTCGGCCAAACAGTCTATCATTTTGCTACAATAGGTAAGCTATCAAAGATATCTTGACATATGCTACTGATAAACATGATATTTACTGCTGTAATGCATACAATAAAGAACACTTAAGCTAAAATGCCAGGAACAGGCTTTAGGCTGTATGTGAAATATTTTCCTCAATGTTATCTGTTCACATTTTTTGCTCCTGATGCTGCACCTTCTGTTGTCTCTTATTTACCTGTTACGGGAATCATTTCTCATATTTTGTGGCTCAGAAAAGCACTTCATGTATCTGTAAGACTGATGCAATAATCAATATCTTTATATAAATAATAGAATAAACTGTGCAGAAGGTTGCACAGATTGACTCTTGAGTTTTATACCAAGTGGGAGAGTCCTAAATGAAAGATGGAGAACTCAATAACAGATTTCTCCCAAGGTGTTTTAGAAGAACAATATGGGAACTTTTTAAGTAAAAGTGGATTTTCTTGGTGCCAATCAAGTTAAATAAAAATAAAGAAAAAATAGCAAAATCTAGTTATTTATTGCATTGTGACATACACATTTTGTTGTTATTGAAGTAAGAAACAATCATCATCACTCACACAACTTTCCAAACACATGAAACTAGGTCTTCTCAGAGGTTTATGCAACTCATATATATGCCATTGCTTTTCACAAATATGTGTTAAAAACATGTTCTTTCTAAAGTTAAATAACTTTGAATGCTTAAAGGCCAAATATTCCATTGGTAGTTGAATTCTTCCCCTGAGGAGGTACACAATTTAAAACAGCCTCTCAGTAACAGGTTTAGCTCTGCAGAAAGCCAATTTTAATAAAGCTAGACAAGCCATGCATTAGAAATAATAAAGATAGAATATCCTTGTTTGTACTTTCGTCCATCAGAGACGAAAGCAGCACAGATCACATGTAAATTAGATGAGCCTCAGGTCACTGGGACTGCTCATAATAGCACAATTCTATGCCCATATGCATGGCTGAAAGTGGCCACATCTGCCACCCAATGCTACTCCTCTAAGGTAAAGACAAATGGTTCTGCCTGTAATTCATAAAAACCTTGTTCTGAATGAAGCTTTTCAAAAGCATTAAAAGTATAATCACAAGGACATTCACCCAGTCGATCCAAAGATCCATTCTTTGTCTGCATCTGTGGATTGCTGTCAATTTTAGCTTTTCCTCATCAATATTCAGCTAATGATTTTTCAAAAGAAAGGTGAGAATATGGAAACAGGAGCAATAGGGGCCATTTCCCCCAGAAGGTATAGGAAGCGTGCATTGCAGCAAGTGTGATGCAGTTCTTATACAGCATCAGAGTTGTGGAGGAATGGGCAAAACCCATGTTCTTACAGACTATAATCATCTCATTCATTTGTCAACTAATGCAGAATTTAAGGTTTGTGCACGTGTGATGAACAAGAGCAACTATAAAGTATACACAGCATAAGACTCTGGAGTGTTGCAACAATGACAGCTACTTGTAGCTGTGCAATATATCAGAAACACATCAGTTATAAAATACTGCTTAAGTTTTATTCACGCAAAGTAACTCAGTGCTCAGGCCCCACCATCAGAAAATACAGAGCATTGAAAGTATCTGTGACAAATCACATTCAAGTGTTATGTCTAAAATATTTACCATAGAATACCATTAAAAGCAGCAATTCTCAAGTATAGATAATACTTTAGGAAGGAAGAAAGGATGTTTCAAAACAGAACTTTTAAAGGTCCAAAATAAGACAGTGGAATTTGTTTTTAACACATATTAGTATAAGTTTCAATATACATTAGTATTAGGGTTTTAGGTTTTTTTTTGTTTTGGCCTGACTATGACTTTACCTGCCCTTCAATGATGAAACTTAGCATATTTGGCAAAACTGCAATTAAGTCACTGTTGCAAACCCTTATAAATCAGCCTAGTGCATCCTGGGACTAGGCTGACTTGCAGAAAAAACAGGAAAAAAGAGTCAAATCACTAAAAATTAGGTCTCTTATTTTTGTCTGGTTAACTTGTATCTCTTTTCCAAAGTTTCTTGATAAGAAAACTGTAGTATAGAGAAGGAACATTTTCTTTCCAGTGTCCTCATAAACTAGAGAGAACTTTAGAAAAAAAACTTGGTCTTTACAATATGACAACATAACTACTCCCTGGACTACTTAAGGTGGAGGAGAAACCCAATCCACAAAAACAACTGTAATGGTTCTGCAAAGCCTGCTTTTCCTTATATACAAAACCCCCCAGTGAAGTAATGATGAACTTAAAGTAATTACAAGAAATCTTAAGTATCTTCTTTACCACCAGCAACAGACAAATGGACAAATCCCCCATTCTTTATATTTTAGATGAGATGGAGATTACAGTTTTCACATTCTTTTGTTTCTTTGTTTTGTTGTTGTTGTTCGGTTGGTTGGTTTTCTGGACTTGGAGATTGCTTGCAGATAAAAAAGGGTTCTGTTCCCAGCTCAGCATTCAGATAGGATGCCATCCAATTATAGCCTGGTAGGCTATATGAAAACAAGATTTATGCAATCTCTGTTTCTGTCTGTCCCAAGTTCCAATAACCTCAAAAGCATTATCCAGCTTCAGTGGAGTTTGAGAGATAATATCATGCACAGAAATTTCACAGAAATAGATAACCAGGCAGAAGGCACATGGAACTGAACGTTTAGGAGCCAACATGAAATAACTTCCTATCCAGTCAGCAACCTTCTACAAATTTCCACTTCTGAGCATGGCAGCCTACTTGTTGCTGTCAAAATGCTCTGCAGTAGAAGATGTTAGGTATATTCAGTCATAACAGAAAATGTAATTCAGGTAAATAATAGCCAACCAAGAAGAAACTCCGTAGAAAAACAGGTTTCATTACCTTCAATATTCACAGAATTAGTGGCTTATATTCCTAAAGGATGAAATAAATGTGGATAACCTCAAGGTTTTTTTCACCTAAGCAACGTTAGTGGATTGCTATTTATCTTAGGAGAAAATTAGAAGTAAATATAATTCTTCACTGGTACTTCTAGGGTCTAAGTCTCTTGCTCGCAGGACCTGGCAGGCTGCACACTGGTGCAGTCAGCTCCTTTATGGATTGCTAAATCCAGACCTTTCAAGGCCTTGACTCGCTTATCACATCCGAGCCACAAAACTCAACTTGAAAGCAGATTCATTGCTTGGATTTCTTTACTGATGTACTATCAGAAGTATAAATTGCACTCCTTTAGTGATCTATGAGAACTAAGAGCTCATATTACTTGCAGCTGTCCCATAACTCAGTCCAAAGGTGATGATTTCAACTTCTCTCCTTCTGCCATCTGAGCACTTGCTTCATACCCCTCCTACTAGCACTAGTATTGCGTACCACCCTTTTACCATGTATTTCTGAACTGATTAATTTCTGTGTCTCTGTTTAAGCATGCAATCCTCATCTAGACATAATCTATTCAGTTGATGCAATATTGGATGTTGTGCATTCTGTACCTCTTTACTGCAAAATACTCTTTCATAATCACAGGAACCCTCTCTTGATTATCCTAACCTCAGTGTCTCATTTCAGTAACATTTTAAGTACATATTTAAGCATTGCTTCTAAGTTTTACATCTTCTAACCACATACTTTTCTTTTTTTTTTCTGAGACTATACAGTTGGTGTGACACTTTGCCTTTATATTATTGTCTATTTTTTTTCCTTGAATTATTTTAGCTTATACCAAATAAATTATATTTAAGGTGACCTTGAGGATTTATGGCTGAGCTTGATCCTTACAGTGTTTCCATTTCTCTTTCTATAATGCTATCTTTAACATGTACTTTCAAAGTGAAAATAACACAAAGCAAACAGATAGTCAGAGGTATGTTCCCTTTCATCATGACAGCTGTAAAGAGATAAAAACCCCAAACCATTCTGTTCGTGTCAAAGCTATGGAGGAAGGCCTCTGCCAAGTAGTAAATCTTTAACCAGAAACATGCCTATTTACTACAGTAATGGAGAAGTATCTCTAAAGCCCTTACTGATTTCAACTGTTGCTTCTATCACGGCAGGGGAAAAAACTCTGTCCAGCACTCTTATAATATTCTTGCCTGCATGGGGTCTTATAAGTTAGTTTGAGGGGTGGAAGTATTGGATAAAACCTGCTGCAGTTAAAGGTGCAAAATTCTGATTTGATAAAAATCTCCATGCTAATTAAAAATTACTAGTAATATTTCTCTTGAAAAAAAATTGTATTGAGAGAATTTAATTGCCAGAACTCAGTGGGATCTCCCAAAGCTACTTCAAAACCCCTTTTCTCGACCTTTTCTGGCACATCCCCTGTTGTGTGATGATTCAGGTCAATGTGACTGGCTGCCACTATTATTTAAGACAATGTGAAAGGCAAAGACTTGGGTGTTCTTACTTTCTGTTTACACATCTGAAAACTAGGAGTATTTTTCACAGTGCATTCTGTGCTCCCTGGATCAATGTAAAGCTGAGCAAGACCCAAAAGCTAATAACCAGTGAAATCCGTAGTTAGACCTGAGCCTTCCAAATTTGGGATTTGCTGATGTTTTAAAGTGAGACACAAACTCCATATTGACCCTGAGCATGCCAGGCACCTGTTCAAAGTATCTGACACATACCCTCTTGTAGTTAAAAACTCACAAAATACCACGGTCAATCTTGCTGTACAGAGAGCTTTATATGGGTACCTCAGGAACCTTGAACAGTGATGGGACAAAGATTCAGGTGGTGATCTACCAGAAGGACATGGAACATGCCAGCTTCTGCCAATATTGCCAGGACCTTGACCATACCTGGCTAGATAAGTACAGTCAAGCCAGCTGCGATGCAGGACTCACCATTACTTGAACTCGATAATGAAAGCTAGAGACTACTGCATGCCAAGACTTCTTAAACTCCCAGAAAACAGCAAGAAGTTCCAAGGATAAAGAGAACAAATGCGCTGGCATTGGCCTGGTTAAAGATAAATGACGATTTTTTTTTTCGCTAAGTACATGCTTGGTTCAGAAAAAGTTCTTTTCTGCGCTGATCATATGTTGGTCCCACTACCAGGTGCTGTGCACACAGCAGGCATGGCTCTACTGCAGATGGCCTCAGAGCTGCACCAGCTCTGGGTGGTTGCTGGAGGCAGCCTGTCTCCTCCCAGCCTCTGGAACAGCCTGGCACCCTGCCCCAGCCTCTTGATCTCCCCAAGTAGTCATAAGAACCTTTCTTCCTCATTCTCTCCCTTGAACCCTGACCCCATGTTTGTCCTTGCACTGCAATACATGGTGTGAATCACAGAATCATCCCCAGCCTGATTCATTCCTGCAGCTGTGTCGAGGTTCCCAAACCAGGCAGAGCTTCTTCCTGCTTTTCTTCTGAGCTGTGTCCTCCCTGCACAGATCTCATCCCTTTGGTGCTCATGCATTCCCACAGAGTCATTTCAAGCATTTCTAAAGACAGCAGGTGATGGTTTTTGTGAACAAGACACAAACCCATGAAGAGAAGCCATCACAAGTTATTCACCTCCAACACACTTCGTCTTGCTCTGGCAAGTCGTTGGGAGGACATCTCACGCCCATGCCCTGGGTAAACATCCGCAGTACAAGCAACATTGTATAATGTACTTGGAAAACACACTGCACTCCTTTCTGGCACCTCTTTTTGTTGACCTGCCACTGCTTTGCTGTCATGAGGATCTCCTTTCTCCCAGAGCAAAAGGGGGTGAGGAACTTCCACCAGAGCTACCACAGAGGGCACAGAAAATAGCAGTGGTGCCTCACAAGGTACCACGAATCTGAGGACAGGAGGGGGTGCTCATAGCTGCGGGCAGCACGGCAAACTAGCAATAGGACGAGAGGACATTGGGTTAGCCTGCAGCAGAGGGGGTTAGGTTGGACATTAGGAAGAATTTCTTCACAGAACGGGTGATTAAACATTTGATTGGACTGCCCTGGGAGGTGGTGTAAGTCAGTGTCCCTGAAGGTGTTTAAGGAAAGACTGGACGGGGCTCTTAGCGCCGTGGTCTAGTTGACATGGTGGTTCGGTCACAGGTTGGATTCGACGATCTTAGAGGTCTTTTCCAACCTAGATGCTTCTGTTAATAGGATTCTGAACCACGGCTGACAAGGAAACCCCGGATGGAGTTCTGCCCCTTTTAGTCTCACTGCCACAAAGCGGGGCTGCGCGACCTCCCTATTCCCCTTTCCTCTACCCTTGATTGCACTCCCGGACACGGAATCGCCCCGCATCCCTCGGGACGACGATCTATGCGCCATTCCCGAGCCTTGGTCCACCAGGCGTCTGGGACGGCCCGGGCGATCAGGAGCACGCAGCCGGCTCCGCCCTCGCCGGGGCGGGTTGGGCGCGGCTCCGCCCCGCGGCTGCGCACACGCCCGAT
>JANPWX010000215.1:2228247-2323253 GCA_024734555.1 Trochalopteron elliotii
TTTCTTTCTGGAAAAAGCTAAAACTAGAAGGTGCACTTCAGTTGTCTGTGGGTGTTGGATGTAATCAGTTGGATGAAGTGGTGGCAGAACAACACGATCCCTGAGCTTTCAGATCTATAATTGTGACAGCTATTGCCTAAGCTGCAGAACTCAAGTTCCATAGCTTGAAGGCTGTAGGTCAGCTGCAAGGAGAAAAGTAAACAAAAACCCCATGTGAAATAATTGTCAACAGTGTCAGCAGATTTTTCAGGATTTTTTTTTTAATAGCTCAGTAGTTTTAATTTTAAATTCAGCAATTTCCATTATTGAATTACTCCCAAACTTAGAATGTTTTCAAAGTGCTGTAGCAGTGGAAGGGTAAATAGCTTTCCTGCTTTTAAGGGTTTAATGACATAAATGAAAAAAATAATCCTGCATATTTGCCTGGGCAGTAACTGGGACTAGTTGGCATTTGTTCTTACTTTCCTTCTCCCACATTCACCTAGCCTTTGTGACAATGTAATGAATTAATGCTGTGATTGCATTGCCATCACTATATTTGAGATATTTCTGTTCTGTCTTGAGTAGTTGGTTTAAAATACTCTGATTTATTTTCCTCTTTTAATCTTCTTCATAGAACTTCCTTTTAGTGAACCAGCATGATAATTCTTAGCTGCCGCTCTAAAATACCTCTTAATGGAGAAAAAAAAAAGTGGAGTTTTGCATATTCTTTTTAAATCAAGCAGTTCCTCAAAACACTAATGAATTGAGTGACTTCTGTCTCTGTGTGTTAAGTAACTAAAATGGGTTATGTGGATAAGCTGGACAACTAACTGCCATTGCTGTAGAGGTTTATTTTTTTTATCTTGGAGGGTTTTTCGCACATGTTGCAACCTGGGGAGGTTTCTGCTTACTGTACTTTTTACAGGCTTTAGTTTCAAATGTTCTGTGTTTCAAGCTATTTTCAGTGTCATGGTTGAAAAACTGCAGTAATGAAAAGAAATGAAAATACACAGTTAACGAAAATGCTTTTGTGAGTAATACTCTTTTTTTTATACAAGTCTTTATGAATACTATATATTGGCAGCTGCTATGTTTAAGTAACTCCCATTTTTTGCTTGACTTCTATGTGAATTAGTCCTCTTTTGAATTAAAGGGAATCATCAGTTTAAATATCAGGTGATTTACATTTCTAGTGTGGAAACTAATAGCCAATCCTATGTTCTCAAAACAAGTCCAGGCAAAAACGATTACTAAAATTGGGTCTGTCATCTGTACAATTTACTCTAAATTGCTTTCTCTGGCCCAGTCTTGATTTTTTTTTTTTTTTAATACAAAGATTAGTGTGTTGTGTTAAAGCCTGTACAGCAACAATCCTTGGAAAAGCTGTTGCAACTTTAGCCAGCAGTTGTACTGTTCTAACTTTAGAGCTTCTCATCGATCCCTTTTCAGCCTGTGCATATTGGAGAATCTGGACAAAGCTCCCAGTTAATTCAGGTTCTTTACAGCTTGGGATTGACTCCAGCTTGACAGGGCCTTGGTGCTTTGCAGGTCTTGAGGAATCTGAACAAAGGAGAACTGAGTCTTGTCTGACTGTGGCCACAAACTTACAGTTACCTGGTGCAGAGGAATAAATGCAAGCCATGTTTGAATCATTCTCCCTGAAAACTTCCTTCTGATTTTTTTTCTTTTAGACATGGGAAAATCACTTTCTCACCTGCCTATGCATACCTGCAAGGAAGATGGCTATGATGGGAGCTCAGTGTCTGATAACGTGAGGAATGGTTTAGTTCACTCAGAGGTGCACAATGAGGACAGCAGGTGTGGAGATGTGTCTCAGTTTCCCTATGTGGAATTCACAGGAAGAGACAGTGTCACCTGCCCAACCTGCCAGGGAACAGGAAGAATTCCACGAGGTAAGTTTCCTTGTTTATTATTTTTATTTCTTTTTTTTAACCTATAAATTTACATCATAACCATATGTAGTTGTAACAATTCATAACAAATAGCTTTTCAAGTCAAGATGAAGTTTCCTCATCTGTTTGACTTTTTTTTAGCACTGAGCATTTTGTTACATAGATGAGTGTAACAAATTGGGTCCGCTGTTACACATTGGCTGCTACAACTTGGGTCTCCTCTTGTCTGTACAGTGCAACTGTTTCTTCCTCCTGGGCTTTCAATCCACACATAACCTTAGCTCTTGGAAATTAAATTACCAAACTTTTAGTTTCATGACATTTTATTGCATCTCTTTTAACTACCTATTTTAAACTATTGGAATCAATATGTAACAGCAAAAATGGCTGCAAATACAGATGGAAAAGTGGACCTGGGCTGCAACATCTTTTTCCTGATTTATAGTGAATTTTTTTGCCCTCACTGCTGCCAATGTCCCTTGTTTTCCTTTACCCTCCTTTTGTCCCACTCCTGCTTGCTAGTTGGATAACTCCAACTTGGAGTTGAAAATATATAAGTTCTTTGGCTGCCTTGGGAAGGAGTAGGCTACACAGCATTAGTCTCCTTACCTAACCATTTTGTTTGCTTTGCCCTCATCCTTTGCTTTTCCTCTTGGTAAAACATGCTGCTTTGTTATGCTTCTGTTCTAAATGATAAGCTACCTAAATATTTATGAAGAGACCTGTGAAAGGAGAATGTGGGATATCTGAAACCGAGCAGAAGGAGAGAGTGACAAATGCAGTGGGCCAAGGCACAGCCTTTTGCTTCAGCTGTGAGATTTTCCCTTTGACTGGGGAAGAACTAATGAGATGATTTCATGTTTGAGTTTGCTTTTGCCAGAGCTCTTATCCAAAATAGATTATTGGGTGTAAAAGCGCTTGGAACTGATTTTGACCAGCAGCTCAGGAAACCTGAGTGATGTCTGTGCCATGTTGTCGTTCTACATGTGCTTCAGTGAGATTAGGTTATGATACAGTTCCCAAACACTTGCATCTCATATTTCAGTGGCTTCAAGTACCACAGAAGATTAGTGTTTTAGCTGTTAAACTTTTTACTACAATGTATTCTGGAGTACCTCTGAATTCAGCAAATTTGACACCTGGAAAAGCTATGAAAGTAAAAATTACCTTAGCCAGCAAGGGTAAAGGAGTTTGTTCTGTTAACTTGAAATACTTGTTAATATCAATAGCATGTTTTACTCAAAATGCAACAGCTTTTCTCAAACTGCAGAAATTCCTTTTTCCACGTTTGGAGGTCATTTGAGGGGAGAGGGGAAAAATTAAGAATGACAGCATGACTAGTAAGACTATAATTAATGCATGATATGAAAGCTAAACTATAACAAATCCATGAAATTATGTTTTGTTACTTGGACAGCTTTAGTTTTATAGTATGATGTATGAAAGCAGGACTGTACTATTTTCTTCAAAGGTTGAAGATGCTCCATTGAAGTAGAGATGAAAATGTGGTTTAAATTGGTACAGGCTTTTTAGAAGGTTGATGTTTTGCATGCTACTGTATGCTTGGTTAGCATGTTTTGCTGAGCTTAGTGATTCAGTGTGGAATCATTGCCAAGCGCTTGATTAACTAAGTGATGATTTGATCAAATTCTGCATTTGGCTTAAAAATTGCAGATCTGACTTGCCTTGAGGCCTCTGTTCTCATATAGTTCCACAACAAAATAGCAAAAGCTCTACTGGCAGATGTAGTATATGTATTTTCAACTACTCATTTGTGCATGTGCTCTTCTGCTGTTAAGATACCCCGTTTAAAAATGCTGTCTGGTGACATAACTTTAATGGAGAAATTCCAGTAGATACTTATTTTGACTTCCAGGGTGCTGCAGCTCAGCACCACCATGATAAATATGGTTTTATATACTCCTGATTTCCAGTATTCAGTGTATGCATAGCTTGTGTTGCCCAAATCACATGTATTACTGGCTTTGGTTGTTTCAGTTTGGGCTTGTTTTTTGTTGGGGTTTTTTAACCAAACCTGGCCTCTGCTTTTCAGAAGAGTCCATGCAGAATCCCTTCTGGATCAGCTCTTACTGCCCAAATTTCTGAATGTTTTGTCCCATGAGTTCATAGGGTCTGGCATAGAGAGCTCAGAGCTGTTCTACATCTCTTTTTCTCCAGGAAGTGGTGCCAGAGGCAATACTGCCTCTGGTCATATGTGCAGCATAGGGGCAGAATTTATTGCTGTTTTGGTTCTTGTAGACTTGGTGTTTTTTCATCTCGATGTTGCATAAGTCATGCTCTATTTCAGAAAGTGACATCAGCTACAGTAGCCTTTGACCTGGGTCCTTATCTGGAATTTCAGTGTTTATCTTTAGTGTTTATTCTTTGATGCCACTAAGTTGTAACGGGTGCTCTTTGTTTAAAGGAGCTGCAACAACGCTTACTCTTTGTTTAAATTCTGAAAGAGTGTTTTTGTTTCCAGGGCAGGAAAATCAGCTGGTAGCCTTAATTCCATACAGTGATCAGAGACTGAGGCCAAGAAGAACGTAAGTCAATAGCTGTTTGTGATACCTGAATCTGCAGTTAATTATTCTCTTCTAGTTAAAATTCAGCAATTCAAAGGAGACAGCAATAAGAAGAATCAAACAGAAATCACTGGAATGCTTTCTTGCATTCATTATTGGAAGAACAGGGCTTGTGGGTAATATCAGCCTTAACCTCTAACTCTTGGGGAGTTACTTATTAACAGGTGTGCATTCTATCACGGTACATCTTAGCTAAATACAAAACTAAGGAATACTGTATGACCCATTCATGTACATGTGTACAGTAATGATGTGAGTATGTCTCAATCTGTGTGGCATCCTAATTGATCTAAGCAGACACATCTTCACTGTTAGAGTTTGAGTTAATCAGTAGCCAGTACTACAAAATAAGTCACCTAAAATTAATTTGTAACATTCTTATTTTTGCAGCTAGAAAAATCAACAATTTATAATACAGCATATATATATATATATATTTTTCTAGGATCTACTTTGGGGGTTCACTACAATGCTCAGGCCTTTTTGTTCTGATGTGTTTTGGTTTTGACTTCATTTTTTTTTTAATGTTTTGATATTTTTGTAGTAAATAGAAATGAGAGCCAGGAAGAAGAAATATATTAGCTTCACATAATACTGTTCTGGATAATATATCTCATGTAATGGTAGTACAAATATGGAACATCTTACTCTAGTGTTCAAATCTTGACAAAATTGGAGTTGAAGCAGATCATTTTGGTCATGGAGGGTTTTTTTCTCTCTCACACCACTACTACCACCCCACCCTCCAGTGCACACACACACACAGCCACACCCACACAAACACTCCCTATTGTATTGACTCTGAATTTCCTTCTCCTTAGCTGAAGGCCTAACACTTTCCCTGGAAATCAGGGATTCTCTGTCATAAAAGCTTTGTTTTGTGTTCTGGGTAGTTTTTGTGAGACTTCCACAAAATAGCAGAAGTTGTGCTATAAATAAGTGTTAAGAGGAAGTGGATTTGTTTCAAAGCACATAAATATTTACCTCTTCCATTTTCCTTTGAAAGTAACAAATGTTGGGATAACCACATGATTTGAAATGCAGTTTCTGGTGTATGTGCAAGAGTAACAGCTGTTTAAGACATAGCTGTGAAGTGCAGCATAGGTTTTTAACCCTTTTTAGAAGCTAATAGAAGATAGAAATAGACTGAATTACTTGTGTTGACTAGTCCTGCTCCTTATCACTTAAAAGAAAATAGCATGTCACTGTTCTTTAATGTGTTTTTGACTCTGATAAGTGCTTTTTTTTTTTTCTCCAGAAAGCTCTATGTGACTGCCTCTGTAACTGTGTGTTTACTACTTTCTGGGCTGGCTGTATTTTTCTTGTTTCCTCGCTCGATTGACGTTCAGTACATTGGTGTGAAGTCCGTGTATGTCACTTACGAACAGGAGAGGCGGATAATCTATCTAAATATTACAGTAAGTCTGACTCTTTGGGTGTTTGTAAGGCATAAATGCTACAGGAGATTCTGCTTGGAGAGTTTAGTGTATGTAGAAACTGTGGTCTGGCTGAAAAGCTTAGCTGGTGCCTTAAGAACTAGAACAGGTGACCAGTGTGAAAAATGTAACTGAGCCTGCTGTGGCTGGTTGCTGTAGCTGTAGCTGATAGAGGTGTAGTTGCAAGCTGGCACTGGGTCTTCTCTTTTCAAGGGGACAGTAACTTTGGAGTTCTCAGTGTTACTTTTGGAATATAACTGAAATGTAGTCTGTATATGTAGGAATACTGTTTGCTACTGCCCTGGTATTATGCCTCTGTCAGAATTGGTGTTGAGGAAAAATATTTTCTTATTCACCTTAAAAACTTAAAGGAGCTTTTCCCACATAGTTCTTGATTTCTTCGTAATGACCTTGATGCAGGATTGCCTAAAGACTTTTGGTGGAGTTCTTCATTTTAAATAAAGCAAAGCTGCTGTGGGAGAAAGAGGTCCTTTGATAGCTAAATTTCCTGGAAGGAATAATTGAGGATAGGAAGAAATGCAGTATTTGAAGTGGAGGGTTGTTACCAGGAAGGTTGTGCAGAAGTTTGTGTTACTCTATATGCTCACTAAACAAACTCAGAAAGGAGTTAAGTGATGGTCCATGACCCCACTCCTCTCTGCAATTCTTGCTGGTAGGAAAGTTTACATGCAGAATTTCTGATATTACTGTCTCGTGCACAAGATTCAAAACGCTCGCTCATCAAGATACACAGAACGGAGAGCTGTTACTGTTTTGTGTTTGTTTTTTCAGAACACACTCAATATAACGAATAACAACTACTACTCTGTTGAAGTAGCAAACATCACAGCCCAAGTTCAGTTTTCAAAAACAGTTATTGGCAAAGCGCGGTTAAACAACATCACCAACATTGGTCCACTGGATATGAAACAGGTAAGTAGCTTAGGCTTTCAGTATTAAACAGGTGTTAATCTTCAAATATAAATCTACTTATTTGTGTTTTCATTTCTTTTTCATTATGTTTTTTTTTAGATTGATTACATGGTGCCCACAGTCATACAAGATGAAATGAGCTACATGTAGTAAGTGTCCTCACCTGTAAATATCACATGGATCTTAGTAAAAGTTGCAATGGTTTTAAAAATAACTTTTTCCAAAGTTAGCAGGAATCTGTTTGAAGAGATGCCGAGGCATTTTCTTCAAGTTTAATAGTACTGCAAGGTAGGTAAGCCACAATTCCTTGATTACTTTCATATAGTGGCTTACTGTACCTGGCTATAAACCCTTTAAATGGTATCTCATGGTTACAGTATTTTAGGCCTCAGCACTAGTTAGGACTGCTGCTCTAGGGGGTGAAAGTGCAGGTGTGTTCCCCTAACAAGTTCTCTAGTAACTTTCCCACAACTTCCTCTGCAGTAGAAGGAAATTTGTATTTAGTGGTATGCAAATTAGACTTTTCTTCACGTGTTGTGTATACAATGGAAAGCAGTATTTACAGCCTGCCCTTTGAGTGGTTTTATTCATAGCTTCTGAAAGTTCATTTGTCCAGCAGACTGTTACCTCATTATATCTTGGTCACAGACTTCAATTTTAGTTCCCTTACGCTGAAATCCAGACTGAGCAGAAAGAGTTAACTATTGAGACTTCAGGTCTGTGTGCAGTTCTAGTGGATGCCAGCCCCTTTGGCATGGGAGAAAACCTTATGGCTTTGAAATATTGAAATAAAATGAAATAGGTGTGAAATGCCAAGAGAGGCACAAACTTCAGATCAACAGAACATGTTGAACCTCTGTCACCTTTTAAAAGTATGTAAGTTAGCTTTTTGTAAACACTGAGTCTTGTGAATCTACTCACTCCTTGGATGCATGAGGAATAAATAAGCTTCATAAACAGCCTTCATGGAACTCATGAGAATGCTCTATTTTCTTACAATTTGGATGAGCTGAGTTTACTGGCTGTTTATATCTTATTTTTGTGGTGCAGGGGGAAAGAATGACAAAGGTATGCAAATATTGTAGGTGGTGGCCAAGTAATCTTACTGCACATGCTTTTCATTCTAGAGCTGATAAATTTGTGACCAAGAGCAATGATTTAAGCAGCAGGGGTAAAAATATGCACTTACATGGTGCTCTTTATGACTGGTATGTAGGCCTGTGTCAGAAAGTCTAAGTTTGAAGGTTATCTTGCAAGAGAACAATAACATTGATTTTGCAATCTCTGTATGTTGGTTAAAGGTTACTTTGCATAATACGGAAGTGGATGAGTGCAAAAAAAAAAAAAGGTGACAAAGTGATGCTGACAGGCTTTAAATGTAGTGTCTCAGGTTAACCTTGGTTAGGTTCTGGAAGATGGAATGAACACTTTCTGAGGACACTTCTGTTGGCAAACATTACATGAGAATAAACACGTGTGAAGACAGTACCTGTGAAAATAAGACTGTGTATGTAAAAGTGGGTCCAGGTGAGCAAACAGTCACTGCCCAATGATTCTGTTGCATTGCCAGCAACTCTGTAGTCTCTGTATATACAGACAGCAGAATTTCCAGTTGAAGCCAGAAGTCTTGCTTTTTAGATAATCACCCTTGAAAAGTTTGATGTAAATCTAACAAATGTTCTTTTTTTTTTGCAGTGACTTCTGTACTTTACCATCTATCAAAGTACATAACATAGTAGTGATGATGCAGTAAGTATGGTAGTTTTCCTATGTGTGAGAAACAACTTCAGAAGCCATGTAATTCTTACTAAAATAATACTCAAATACTTAATCCTGGAATCTCTGCATCATAGATAAAATGAAGTCAACTTGCTTTCTAGTGTAGTAGCTTTATAGTTATAGAAAGTGAACTGTGTCTTTTGACAGGTTCTGGTGGTGTAAGGACTGGATTGAGAATTGTTGTTACTGTATCTGCTCTGCAGCTGGGCTGTAGCCATGGAGCTACTGATGCCTCAAAAATTTTAAAATTACTTTGTGTATGAGCCACTGTTCAAAACTTGCTGAGATCTTTGATCTTGAAGGAGTTCTTGGCTTTAGTACTCTGTCAGAGACTGCTTTTTGTGGCATTGCATAAATTTCAGCGTGGTGGGGCCTTTAATTGGTGAGGGACGGGGGCCTGTCTTTAGACTAGGTATAGCATGGCTTGTAGTTTGTTTAATCACTTGCTTTCTTGTCACAAACAAGAAATATTATTTGTAGTGGTAGATACTACAAGTAAACCTCAGCTTTAGCATCTTTAGGAAAAGGAGCCAGATGGCTCTCATGGAGAGAATCTGTAGTGATAAATCAGTAATGTTCTTAAATTTATTTAAAACATATTTTGTTCCAAAACTTTTTCCTTAATAACCCTAGTAATACAAACACAGTGATTTCTAGAATAGGAAACTCAAAATCTCTTCTTGTCTGTCTTTTTAAGGGTGACAGTGACAACCTCGTACTTAGGCCACCCTGAGCAAATATCCCAGGAGAGATACCAGTATGTGGACTGTGGAGGAAACACGACCTACCAGCTGGGCCAGTCAGAGTATTTAAATGTCCTTCAGCCTCCACAGTAAAAGCACCTGTTGGTTGGTGTGGAATGACTGCTGTTGGTGCTTGCATAGATCCTTTGGATAGAGCTGGTATTACATGGAGTGGAGAGTACATGTGATGTACAGCATAGCAAATGTGGAGATCTGTACACTTTAGAAGCAAGGAGGGAAAGGTGCAAATTGTAAATAGGTGCACTTGTTAAATGTTGTGTTTTCCCCTTCTGTTTGCTTTCTGTTACTGTAAGCACTTCTGTCAAATTGTGTGGTGGGGGAAGAGGGTGAATATCAGATTCTTGAACAGAACTGGGACTTTTCCTTACAGTGTGGTACATCAACTTAGAGTAACTGTGTGTATGTCTGTGTTTAGGTGAAATGTGTCACTAATGAGCATTTTTTTAAAATAATACTCATAAATTTTAAGTTTATATTTCAGTTCTTGACATTTGACAGTTGAAAATGCAGTATTACTACTTAAATAACAAGATTACTTTGAGGTGTCTGGGTATGAAACTCCTATTAGTAACCCAGTGGCAATAGTTCTTTATTTTGGGATTCTACACTTTATTTGTTATCCACGATTAGAGGTGACGTGCGGTCTATGAAAGCCAGGAAGGCTCTCTTGGATGACACTATAGTTGAATGTGCAGTTTCTAGAATCTGGCATCCTTTCATTCATATTCCCTCTTGCTACCTCTGGGTTGTTATAAGGAGAATATATATTGTTAGATCTAAAGCTGGGTTTAAAACTAAACAAGAAACAACCCCCACAATAATTACTGACAAAGGAAAAATACAAGACTCTAGAAAATGAACAAGACTTTATCAGACTGGTTTTTAGTAAGCTTTTTAGAACAGGCATTAAAATCAAGATTGTGCAGTTGGAACTAGGTAGAAAACTTTGAGCATGGGTTTGGAGAGCTTGGTGTAAATTTTTGTGATTTTTACTGTTTTAATATGTTATGTACCTAAGCAACATTTAAGTGTTAACATGCTGGGTTGTCTTCATTTCCTGCACAGGCTCAGTAAGCAAATGCAGTAGTTATCTGTACCTCCAGAGCACTCAACAGTCACATCAAAGTTACATAAGGGAAGATGAAGCAATTCTTTCTGTAGGAGTAAATGCTTATGTAATTGTGAGATTACTGACTGACAGCATTAAATAGTTTCTGTAGCACAGTTTGCACATGAGAATTTCTGGGGTAATTGTCAATCATGATGATTATAAACCTTGGGTCCAAAGTTGTTTGACTCCTGAAGGCTGACTGTTTGGAGGGTTAACTTTTTAATTAGCTAAATCAGGTTTGTTTTATTTTTGAAATAAGTGAGATGCAGCTGTAAGAAGGTACTATTGAGGCTGTTGCATTGTAGTGAATAATGTTTTTTTTTAAATAGCTATTACTGGTTTTATGCTTCCTGTTTCCTGGAAATGAGCTACACAAAATGAAATGGCAATAAACTCAATAGAAAAAGGCTTCTGAGTAACTTACCACTAACTATCTCTGATGCTCCAGTACTTCAGTGAAGATACATGTCCACATTATTCTTTCCTTTGCTGGTCTCTCTTAGATGGACCTAAGGGGGTGGATGGGGAAAAAATGTGGGTGATATAAGATTGATTTAAATGACATTAAGTAACCATAATACCCCCCCCACACACACCCTCCTCTATTTGAATTGCTATGAGCACTTACCCTGAGAGTCTGTGAAAACTTTTGGAACCTCAACTGTCAGTTTCATATAGTTGTTGATAACTTTATCTTTTGTCTTTAGACAAAAGATAACTTTTGTCTTTAGACAACTTCTGTAACTGGAGTAGTTTGAGATGACTTATTGATTATTCTTGATGTTGGGCCCTTAGAAGGAAACATTCTTTATTACAGTTCACAGTCATGAGGGAAACTAGTTCACAATTGACTCACCTTTCTAGCATTTAGATGAGGTTCAGTTCTGTAGCTGCTGAAATGCATCCATAAGCTTCTTTGATAGCCTGAAAAGATACAGGTGATAACTAAAGACCAGGAGAGTGGGAAGCTGGCTAGAAGCAGAGAGGTAAACCCTTGGTACCTGTTGTAAAGATATACCTGAAAGATATGCTAGTAATGGAGAGTTGAAAGAGAATTCTGGTTTAAATCATATCAGAACTGAAGTCTTCCAGCAAGTGACACAGGCTCTTTCTTCTAGGCTTAAATATTTACACACTAGAATGTTGTTTTAGTTTGGGGGTTGTTTGTGGTTTTTTGAAATAGAAAAAGAAGAAAACAGCTATAGGCAGATAGTTATATTGATTTAAAACAATTTTTTTCTTCCAAGGATGACAAGTCATAAAATAACTGGAATGGCACAATGATCAAATTATTTGGTGACAGTAGTGAATGCTGCTTTTGAACAAGCATGGCAGGGGGGAAGTTACACTTTATGCAATGATGAGACTCAAACTGGCTTTTGAAATTTTGGTGGACATGCTAAGCAAAATCAATACTTAAATCTGTTGTTCTTAACTTTGCATGAAGTGCTTGGAAGTTGCTGATTTAAATTAAAGAATTGAGTGGAGTTATTCTTGCCATGTATGTGTCAGAAGGGAGAAGATAAAAACTCAGTTTTTTCATCTAGGATATCTAAACATTAATTTTTGATAGATTTACTGAATAATGAAGAGTTCTCATCTTAAGAAACAAACTGTGGGTTAAAGATCCTACTGAATTCTCAAATTATGCCAGTAACAGGAGAATAAAAGGTTTAAGGTTCCAAGTGCTAGTATTCCCTTGCACAACTGTCAACATATTATTAACCAAATAAGGCAAGTATTTCAATTTATCTACTGTTTTTAATATAACATCTCATCAGATAAGCAAGTAATAAACATCTGTGTGAATATTTAACTTGTGTTTGCTTTTTATGACTGAGTTGGAAACATGCTAAGGGAGCAAGGGAACTCACTATTAACTTGTATAACTTTGTGAAAAAGGTATCAGTATAGATCTAAGTACCAGACCTTTCATTTTTCATGTTTCTTTTATATTGATCTTAAAAAAAGGCAAGCCTTTCAGTCCAGTTGTAAATCAATAAATACAATTCTGTCCAGAAAGCTGGCTTGAAAAATTACAATTTTTTCCTGGTTTATCTTATGTGTGTCTTCTGAAGTGATTCATATTTCACTTGTAACTTCCTCTAGTCTTCAAACACTATCAAATACCTTTTTACTGGTATTGCAGTGTATTTCTTTCTAGTAGAATTCTTTTCATTTGAAT
Organism: Trochalopteron elliotii; assembly: GCA_024734555.1. NCBI lineage: Eukaryota > Metazoa > Chordata > Aves > Passeriformes > Leiothrichidae > Trochalopteron > Trochalopteron elliotii. The sequence continues at coordinate 2,240,936 of JANPWX010000215.1, forward strand.
ACTTTGTAGCAATTCCTTTACCAAAACCTGTTGCACTTTAAAATGGAAGCTCTGTTAGTTATTTCTTAAAACAATAAGAAATATAGCCCAGATGTTGCACTGTAATGGCACTATTGAAAATCAGCTTAATGTATTCTGTTTAAAATAACTGCAAAATTTCAAAATTTTAACTTAAGTAAGTATGAAACACTTAAATGTGTAATAATGTTGACTATTTGGCTGTTGGAGAACAAAATTATTGTACATTTCAAATACACTGCTTTAAAAATAAAAGAATGAATAAATAACCATCCAAGATCCACACCATCAGATCTAACCATCAGATATCTCTTTGGAGAGATTTAAAGGGAAGTACTCCTACTAAAAGAGAAATACCTGACATTCTTGAATTCCTGGTGTGGGAAAAAGCCTGTAGAAGTTCATTCGTAATTTCTTTACTCATCCCAGTGTCACGGGGATGGTTGCTTAATTTCTGATCTTTTGTGAAGACAAACCATAAGTATCTTTTTCCTCTGTGGTATAACTTTGAAGTTCTTAATGCACTTCTGATGTGTGCATGACCTTGATATTAACATTGTAGTGTTTATATTTTGCAGCCTAATGTTGGCAGATTTGGGTATGTTTTAGTTGACTTTGCTTCAAATTGTCCTTGAAGTTCTGCAAGTGAATATATTTTTTCATAGTCGTGCATTGCAAACATGCCTGGGCTTTTTAGCATGTGGTATATAAAGGGAGCCATTTAAACACTGAACCTCTGAGTGCTTGGATTGAACCATGAGGGTCTTTAACCTGACTGAAGTGTTGTTGCCCTCATGATGGAAAGGATGGTGCTTGGAGTGGTATGAGAGAAATTTTTATATTCAGAAAATGTTAAAAGAGAAATAGTGTTCTTTCTTATTCAGCATTTAAGGCTTCCTCCTTTTTTTTTCCTCCTTTTTTTGAGGGGTGGTAGTTGTGGTTTTGTTTTTGTTCCCACACCCCTAATCTGTAGCAAGACATCTGTCCCCAGACAGCACCTTCTGAAATGGGTGACTTGTTGCAGAGTTGGGCAGCTGCAGGAAGCTTCATATCAGCTGAACTGCACTAGTAGGGTGAAGAGATGAGAAAGACTAGCAATGGGTACTTCTAAGAACTAATTTGTTACTCACCTGACAAAATGCCACAACCCTAGTAATGCTTCCAGGCTTTGCACTACTGAAAGGGAGGATAGATAATGCAAGTGCAACCAATATACTTCAGCAATGGACTACTTGCAACTACAAGCAAAATACGTGTTAGTGATGGCCCTGGTCACACTGAAAGGTCTCTTTTTGTTTTTTTTTTTTTCTTTTGGCCCAGGGAAGGTGGAATAGATCCCAGCCAAAAGATGTTGAGAACAATTATTTGGCTGTGGCAAACACCGAGTGTTTCTTCCACTTCAGAAGTCACCTTCCTATTTTATGTTCAGCTTGGGAATTCTGATCATTACCAGAGGGATATTTTGGCATAGTTCTACTATCTACAGCTTTTGCCATGTAAATCTGCTTTTCCATGGGTAGGCAGGCCTTCTGGGCAGGAAAAACAACTTGCATGGGATCTGCACACTTCGTGTGGAGTGCCCTGCAGTCTAGTGGGAGACTGTTCAGTAGGAGTAGCATCCTGATACTCGTACTCTCTTCCAACCATCACAAGGGTCCTGCAACTTGGATGCATGTACTGGGTACTGAAACTGCTTTTGCTTTGCATGGGCAGGGATGTTTAGTACCACACATGTAAGTGTATTATGGGGCCTGAGTATTTTGGGTCTGACTGACTGTGACTTAGTTCTTTGTTTGTTTTAAGGAAGCAAATTTAACTGTTAACTGCTGTTAACATCCACTGTACAGAGTGTGCATCTAATAGCTTGAGATATGTATAGAAATACTAATGAGTGATAACTATTTTTGTAACTTAAGATGTTCTTGTAACTGTGTAGCAAACAATCTATCCAGTAAAGCATGATAAACACTCTAGAAGTCAAAGAGTATTTTGGAATGACTTGTAGGACACAGAAGCTATGTTAATGTAAGCTAACAGGGGCGCAAGGGATCTTGTTATTCAGAGGTTCAAAATCTGGACCTAACTTCATTCTGAATATGTTTCTAGACAGGATTGTTTGACTCAGAGAATGATATTAAATTTTCTATTTAAAAAGCTTGAATCACGTATATCTTTTTTTCTTAACTGACTTTAATATTTTTCTCCCCTTCTTTCTTGTCTCCCACAAGTTTTCCCTCTAACTCACCATATTTTCCCACTAGCTTTTGTGTATTTTCAAGAATATTACTTCAATTTTTGTAACTTTGCATTCCATGATGTGAAGACTTTGCAATCTACTTTTTTTATACTATGTTTTATTGTGTTAAGTCTGTAATAAACTTGAGTATCTGAAAGCTGAACACTGTGTGTGAATGAATTAGTGTCTGACTGAACTACTGAAGTAACTGAGTTCAAACTTCGGCTGTTGTGGTGGGTTGGACCTGCCAGCAGGTGAGCCATTGCTCATACACTCTTCCCTCCCAGTAGGATGGTGAAGAGAACTGGGACAAAAGCAAGAAAACTTGGGTCAGGATGAAGACATTTTAATATGAGAAGCAAAGCTGTGTACACAAGCAAAACAAAATAAATTTATTTCCTTAATAACAGGCACGTGTTTACAACAGGAAGACAAATCCCATAACCCTGATTAGCCTTCCTTTTTCCTTTCCCTGAGGTTTTATTGCTGAGCATGATCCCATATGGAATAGACCTTTTCTCAGCTGGGAGCATCTGTCCTGGCTGTGTCCCCTCCCATCTTCTTGACCACTCACAGCCAAGGCCCCACAGGTTTAAGCAGAAACAAAGGGGGAAGAGGCAATGAAAAAGGAAACATCTGGTGCTATGTGCGCACTACTCAGCATTAACCAAAACACTGGTGTGTTATCAGCACTATTTTATCCACAAACCCAAAGCACAGAGCTGTATGGCTGGGATGCTCTAAGGAAAATTAACTCCATCCTAGACAGACCCAGTTATACCTATCTACAAAGTTACTTCAAAGAGCCATTCTTGCTGAAAAACCTGAATCTTTAAAAACTAGACAACAAAGAATGTGACTTTGGAACATTCAGAACATTCATGATATTCAAATGTTACATATAGCCTTACACAGATGTTTTGGAACAACTTCCTGGGATATTTTTAATGTTTGTCCTGGAGAAACCTATTGTATATTCATGAGTGCTACACCAGTTTTCTGGTTTGAATAACAAATGGGGATCTTTGTGTGTAGAGGGTTTTTGTTTCAGCTTGTGAATCTCTTTAGAAAGGCTGATTTTTTGGTTTTTTTTACTAAGTTTAGTTGGGAAAATACAGTCATGCTTGCTATTTTCTATTTCATAGAGTCATTTTTCCATCCCAGAGTTGCCATAACCATTGTTAAAATTGTCCTAGCCCTGTATGGAGCACTGTAAATGGGAGAACAACCTTTAAGCACTACTTTCCTTTGCTTAGACAAGAGCTTGAAGAGATGGAAAGATCTGCTTCTGTCTTGTTCTACTGATCTGGAGTTCGATTGACAGAAATATACCTTTAATGGTGAACAGTTTTATGTGATCCAAAAACTTCAAGCTACATGATTTGGATTCCTTTCCTGTGTTGTTTTTTTCCCATTCAAAGCAGGTAGGGGACAACAAAGGTGAAATTTTACCACGTAAATTTCAAACACCACTTTGCCTGTCTGGAGAGTATAAAGAGCATTAAAAGTGAATAAATGCACTGACAGATGAGACTAGATAATCAAATATGAATTTGGACAAATTTAAAAACCCAGAAATTGTTATTCTAGAACACCCAAAGCAGATGATTTTGAGATCTAACTACTGAAAGGTCTGACATCTTGAAATAGACTAGTTTCAAAGACCTAATTGACAGAAATTTCTGAAAGATTTTGAAGTTTCCCTGGTTGTCTGTACATTGCTTTCCTTTTACTCCTCAAAACTTCATACAGATCTCAGTATGACTGTGTAACTGAGTGCATACTTGGGATGTGGTTTTGGGATATGTTCATCTGAGAGTACTCTGGGTACACTGGTTATGAATGACACTAATTGCCTTCCAGTGTAAAGACAATGTCTATCTGGCAACTTAAGGAATACCAAATCACACATTTAATTTTGCTAGAAATCTCTTGATGTCAGATGGGATAAAGATTCTGCTACATTTCTGTTGTGATTTTTTTTTTCTTTTTGTTTTTCTTCAGGAATCCTTGCTTCTTAAGCCTCTCAGCTGAGGTGTTTTTCCTGTGGATGGGTAGCAGGTGCCACACAGTTTAATGAGCTGTCATGGGCACTGTGGAGCTGACCTTGCTCCCTAATGGAGCTGCTTTTTCATGAACCAGTGAATCACCTAATGCAGGAAAAGTAGAACTTGATTAAGGAGCTTTGGCATCAGCGTAATGTAACATTTCACTGACTGCACTTATGGATACCTGGAAGGTAATGATGTATGTCATACTTGAGAGGTTTTTAGGAAATAATGCTTCTAGTAGCCCTAGCAATACAGTTGAGGTTGAGAAATTAATGTAATTTGCCTCAGTCTGTCTTTTCTCATGACAATTATACCACAAGACTCTAGTTCTAGTACTAGTCAGAGGAGTGATAAAAGGGTTACCTATATAGGTGGTAATATAGGCAAACTACTATGTTTGCATGAGTTTTGGAGGTTTGTATCCTACTAAAATATATTATTTCTTAATTATTAAATCTATCTCAAATTATTTATGTTTGTGGAATGTCAGTGGCTATCTGCATTGAGATCCATACCCACAATGAACCTGTGACCAAATTTTACATTCGGTGTGTTTAAACATGTTGAGACAATCAGTGCAACCATTTCACTTTCCACACTGACATTAAATTTGTGAGCTTTTCATCAAATATGCAACAAAATATTAAAACAAGACTTTAAAACCCAAAATATTGCTGCAGAATGTAGATTCTAAAACTTGTCCCATCTACAACCACTTTTGCTTGCTGCCAATCCAGAGATAGGGCAGAGTTGCTATTTCCATGTCCCTTTTAACACACTATGTGACCTGGCATGTCCCCTGAACAATTTATGATCAGGAGAGGATCCTGTCTTCTTTAACATTTCTAACATCCTCTGTGGCACTCTGGGACCCAGCTCTTCAGTACTGGTAAATATTTTCAGGGATCAGGGCTGAAATGTTGCCTTGTAGACTTCCAGAGGGCCAGCAGTGCTCATGGAGGACCCAGCAGATTAAAGCCATGCTTTGAGTCCTGAAAGCAAATTAAGCTGCTGCGTAGATATACCTGATGTCTTGCTCCTACAGATGGCTACAAAGCTTGCCTTTGGTTTGCTCTCACTAAAAATGCAAAATAGTAGGACAAAAGGAAGCTAAGACTTAGAAAAAAAATAAAATGTGCTAATCTTATGTTGCATGCTGTCAACTATACTGTTTGATATGCTAATACTTGAAAAATCCTATTTAAACTAAAAGCTGGGCTTCTCAAACATGGGAGGGATTCAATTTCCTTCTCAAAAGAGCAGCAGAAAAGCTGAATACAACTCAAGGTTACTTAGTAACCTTGATGAGACCAGCTAAACCCCGGGGAAGGTGTGTGCAGGGTCCTTGATTTCAAAAACAGAAAGAAGCCCCCTGGCATCTAAGACACCCCCTAAAGAACCCTAACAAACAAACAAACACCCTCCCACCACTATTATTAACGATCTATTTGTATATAAAAATAATTATATATATATACATAACTATATATATATATAACTATATATATAGAGTTATAATTTATAGTGCAGTCTGAGGCATCCTAGTTTTTATTGCGGGTGGGGGAGAAGGGTTGTAGGGTTTTTGTAATATGAAAAACTAATGTGCCAAGGTGATGGAGTGCTGCTGCTGCCTTCCCTCCATCAGTGATGCCACTAGCCTGCAGCATGTGCCAGTGGCAGCAGCCTCCTTAGTGAGATGGGTGTAGTTTAGGTGATGCTTGAGAAGCTGAAAAGTGCTCTCTGAAGAAGAAAAGAGGGTTAAAAGTGTGTTTGTGTTTCCCAGCCCTTCACTGCCCACCCCACTCCAGTATTTAAGTGCAGCCAGAAGCAAAAACAACCTCCCAGAAAAGAGCAGGACTGTCTGTCCTGGTTGAACTGTTCAGATGAAATGGACTTTCAATCTAATAAATCCACTATATGACTGGATGTGTGAAATACTGAATGTGTGAAATACTCCCACTCAGGGGTCTATTTAAAATGTAAGAGGTCTAAATATGTGTTAAGTGAGTAGTGGAGAGAATCATGTTGGTGCTGAGACATTTAATTTAGTGAAAGATCTTGAGCAAACCCTGTTTGTGTCTGTGCAGCTGGATTTTCACAGACTCAAAAATGGCAGACTGGCTTTGCAAGGGCATCAGCTGCTTCTCCCAGCACTCCTCAATGCTGAATTGCAGGTGGTGAGTCCACAGCTCTGGAATGGCAGCGAGGGGCAGCATGTGAAGCATGAAGCAGTGAATTTAAGACCCCAGGCAAAAGAGGTTTTGGAGAAGCTTTTCTACTACTGAGAAACATGTTTTAGTTATACAGTTATGGATTTCAAGATTACTCTAAAAGAGAATAATATTTTAATTCCCTGTAAATCAACATTACTTTTTATCCTACTGAAACCGTGACCCTTGGCTGACTCTGATTTCAGTCAGTTTGAGTTGTTCCTAAATCTAGACCTCTGAGAGGTCACTGTAAATCTATGGGAGAGGATGGCACTGGCACAGAAATTGATACCATTATACCAACATGAATGTAGGTAGAATTGGAGAAATGTGTGTTAGACACAGAGGTGCTCTGTGAGATACTCTGTTCATCCTCTGGACTAGGAAAACACCATTAAGAGATGATCTTGGTTAAAAACTGTAGCTATAAACTGTCCCAGGGGCACATACGCTGTTACTGAGACAGCTCCATGACCTTGCCCCTCTGCATGTTTCCCTCAACAGTATCAGAGAGATGCCTAAAACTGTGTTAGAGTACTAATATGTAAATAATCTCCTTTTCATTGTGCAAATGTGCTTTCTTGGTGTAAATGTCTGATCCTGTTCTTCATGAGATATCTTCATCAGTTATTTGAAGTACATAAAATCAATATTTAACATAAAAATGTACCTTTTGGTGCTACCTAGGGAAGGAAATACAATTGTACCTGCTCAGACTGTTAGAGTTTTATCATCCTTAGATAGTGAGTGGTTAACAGTACATTGAGAAACCTATCTCAAATTCAATCTCTAACATATGCCTGGGAAAATCTTGTTTCTCAGACATGCATTCTTGTTCATTTTTAGCACACTCACATAGTAGACTTGAATTTTGTATGCAGTAATTTATTTAAAGTCACTCATATCATATTGCTTAATGACTTGGACCCAGCCCTCAAAACTAAAAAATTCCTGAATTCATTCCCAGACTCTTGAGTTGTAACTTTTAAAAAGCAAACTGTGGTTATTGTGAAAATGTGGATATTCTTACTCATTCATTACAGAGAGACTGATTAGGATGCAATATTTTCAAGACCTATATGTTTATCATCATTATTAATGCAAATCAGAATATGAAAAGCAATTTTCCTATTGTATGAACAAGACCATATTTGAGAATTACAAGTACCAGTGTATCTGGAGTGGCATCTATTTTCTGTAGACACTTAATTTTGTAAAAAATGGATATCTGCTCCAAAAATTAGCCTGGAGTGATTGAGTTATCGCTTCATAGTTGAGGGAGGGAAAGTTCACTGGAAGGGTGTGAAAGTTTAGTGTAACAAAAAATGCAGTGATCAGGTTTGTTTGTCAGATGTTCCTCCATAGTTTTTATATCTCTAAGGCACTGCAGAACACCTCTGCTGCTGCAGAATATATTTGCAGTGACCATGCAACTGGTCAGACAAATTGGTCTGGGATTTTATGTTGATGAGAATAGCATTTTGTTTAATTTTGTTTCTTTTCTTAGTCTCCTGAACTATTTGAATAATAAATATTTGCAGTATTACCTTACAGGGTAATCAGTGCAGCCTTCATCTGACAATGTAATGCACTCAAGATTAGCTTCACTAAATACTGGCATTCCTGTTTTATTTTGGGAAAGTCTTCTGGAGAGCCTTTCTGTGCTACTGATGATGTGATACTGAAACTGAAATGTAAGTGGGTGGAATCTCATGCATTAGTGCTTCTGGATCATTGTTCAACACCAATAGTCCATGTATGTATGATTAACTATATCCAGCAATCCAGACTCCATTTCTTTGCTAACATATCTTCAGGAAAGTTTGGTTCTGGGTTGGCAGATTTTATTGTGACACTCCAGCAGATGTGGTCAAACACTGTGGCCACGACCTCTGGTGCATTGCTGTAGTGCAGCAGTGCAGAGGTTTTTTTGTTGGTTTCATTACCCAAGCCTGCCCGTTTGAACAAATTACTGTAGAGATGTGCAAAGGAATGTACCCAGGTTCCTGGGGTTTGAGTTCCTGTGGGACAGCATCCTGCAAATGGATTCACTACTTTGCAGCAGGAGTGGCTGCTCTGTTCCAGTGGCTGATGGATAGTGGTGGATGTGCAGGGCACAGATGTCTCCAGGGAATTGTCAGGAGACCTAAGCTGGGGCTGTACAGAATCTCACCCAAACCTCATCTCAAGTGTCAAGAAGAGCAGCTGCTTTATTAACAGAGGTGTATATCAGAGATGAGATGATTTCAACCTGCATGCCCATGTGCCCATGCCACGTGTGTACTTTCCCATGAGGGCTTCTGATCCATTGCATTTGCAGCTTTCCCCTCATGTTTGTGAATTCTATGTTGAAAAGTCATGGTAATAAATTTTATCATTAGCATGAGACTGTCCATAAAAGGATGGTTTCAGGTCTGTAATTTGAACGTTAAACAATGCTTTGTGTTTTCTCTGTGATTATCCTTTAGCTCAAGTAAATAAACTCTGCTCTGAAAAACATTCATAGTCCACAAATGCTGAATAGTGATGTCATCAGGGTAGTTTAGAGCTGATTTTATGATTGATTATGTCACAGAAGATCTTTATTTCTGCTTATCACCACTAGTCATGTAGTGTTGCAACTTTAGCTTGAGATTATTGAGCACTTTCACTGAATAACATCGTGTCCTTCTGAAAAAAAGCATAAAAAATGACAAATATTGAATACTCGTGTAACTAGCAAAGCATAGTCATAATTAGAAAGATCTGTACATATAAGTATGTGCAAAGTTATGAAAATGTTTTTTAGAAACAAAATCTTATTAAATGGCAAATTAACGTCTTTGGAGTTGATGCGATAGATTATGTAGTAAGTGTGTTGGTGAATCCTACTGGAAAACAAAAAGTTAAAAAAAGTAAATTATATATATAAATAAAATATAAAATAATTATATATATAAATTATACGTACCCTACAATGTGTAATATATAACATATAAATAATGTTCACATACTTTATATAATATATATTTTAGGTAATACATGCAACATCTACACACAAAACCCCCCAATATGTGTGTGTGTGTATATATACGTGTGTGTGTGTGTGTGTGTTTATCCCAATAGAAATTACCATGCAAGAAAGACAAATGTGTTACTTTTGCTAGTACTTTACACTGAAATGCTGAATCTATATTTGATGAATTGATAAAGTGGATGGGTTTTTAAATATCCCCTGGACAGATAATAAGATTTGCATTGGTGTTGTACCTTCCAAAATGAAACCATTCATTTCAAAGATGAATGAATACTCATCTCAGTGGGTTTCTGGCTTTTGTGCTTTTTTCTTGAGCAGGAATATTACTTCTTATTTAATAGATTTAGATTGTGTAATTCTCCATTTCGCAGATAGTGACAGGAAACAGCAGAACCTGGAGAAATTAAATTGTTCAAGAATCATTGTCATTGAACTAACTAAAAACAAATTCTCGAAAGGAAAATAAGCTCCCTCATAACAAATCTGTATGTAGGTATCAGAGAGAGGAATGCTAAAGTAGATACAAAAATCAACTTTACAGCATTGTTTAGCTGTTGTTTTCTCAGACTGAAAACAGTATTTCCAATTTTTTTCTCTTTTTTAACTAGAAATAAGTATCATGTAGTAGGGATTTTTCTGTCGTTTTCTGTTACAAATGTACTGGTGTTTTCCTTTGTCAACTAAATCATTAAAGTAAAAATATAAAACTAATAATTTTAAGTAATTTTAAAATTAAATGTCGTTCTAATGAAATGTGCCATGTATAAGGAAAGCAGTCATTCAAATACAGCAAGAAATAAAGTGTAATTAAGATAATGTTAGTAGAATTCTAAGTAGTGGGATAGAAAAATAGACTGCTCTTTCCTGGTGGGGTTAAAATACGATTTATCCCTCACACACTTAATTCTATTAAAAAGTAATACAAAACAGTCGGGAAGGAAGAGCTGTTTTATTAATGTAGTACAATATTCAAAGTCCTAAACAATTTTCAAGAGACACATTTGGCTTTTGTAATTTCAATATCTTGATCTTTCTTTGTATAGACTGTAATCTGTGGATGCTTGTAAATTACTACTCAAATGCCTAAGTCTTAGCATTAAACTACCAGTGCTGACTAAAATTTGGTATCCATGGAAAAAATTGTATTTTATTATGAATCAGAAGTTTTCCAGGAAGCCTGGAAAATGCTGATTCAAATATATTTTGGAAACTCAAACTGTGAGGATGTTATCAGGTAATGTATTTTACTCCGCTGTAGAAGCAGGAACCCACAGGTAGCTGCAGTCCCTGTTGTGGTTTGTGAGTGCAGGATCTGGGTTACACAAAAACACTGGAGATTCTGTGGAATCTTGTAGGTTTAGCTAAAACCAGGATTTTGAAGACCTAAAATTGATTAAATCAGGAATAGAGACATTTGAATTTGGTAAAGACTTCAATACGAGACCAATGATTGGTGAATGGTTTGTCTACTAGAAAACAATTAAAAACTATGAACTAGATACTAGCAGTACCAGTACCACTGCTGTTCTGACAGCCTTCACCCATCAGGTTTGTTCCTCTTCTGTGCACAAAAATGCACTGTAATTTTTACCTCCAGCACATAAAGAGGTGTGTATGTGTGTATATGTATATACACATATATGAATGAACATTTCAGTTAATAAGCTCTGAGAGCCTATAGTAGAAGACCTACACATTGATGGGGTCATTGAGTCTAAGGATTGTTCTGGTTTTTTGCTGATGAATAGGCTATTAGGCTTTAATATCACGTTGTTTAAACTACATTTTTGTGGAAGAATTATTATATAATGACTATCTCTGCCATCTTTGTAATATACTGATGGTCTTGACAGTTTTTCAGGATCCATTTTTTAACAGTCCCGGGAGGGGTGTCATGATGATAAATAATGACTGTATCATCCAGTGTTGTCTCTAGAGAGATGTTCCCTCCAGAACAGGATGACTGGGGAAAAATGGCTAATGGCTCAAACTGAAGTGACATACAGACTGAAGGTTTCATATGACAATATTTCAAGCTAAAGGCAGATTCTGTATATTCTCTATACATCACCTCTCCTCAGTGTGTTGTTATCCAAATAATTTCCTGACATAGTTTATTCAACAGCCTTTCCTGCTTTCCTCTGACCTAATTTCTGCCTTCAAATGGTGCAGCATCCATTCATAACATGCGTGATGGAGTGTCTGGCTTGTAGGCTGCATCTGAAGGCATATTAAGCAAAAACACAATGGTGCCTGGAAGCCATAAGCCTGGATATGTCAGGTGGATGATGCTGGAAATACAATTTCTAGTTTAACTGTCATTTGAGATGCATTGAAAGTGAATAGAAAAATTAATGCTTATACAAGTAACCCAGGTGTGTTTTTCTGGGATGTCCAGGACAAAACTTTCTATCTGTTCATGTATAAAATGAGCCTTACAGCCTCACTGTCCTATCTAGGTATAATTTTTGTGCCTAGCTCACAAAGGTGAATCAGCTGATAGATCTCTCCAGGCCAGCAGCTGGAGTGGGACTATGAAGGAGGAAGGAACAAACATTAAAACCTTCTATATTCTGTGAATTAAATACTTGATATCCACAAAACACATTCACAGACTTGAAAAAAGGAAATTAAAACACAAACCCATTCCTCCTTACGGGTTTCTAGCCTCCCATTTGGCCTCTCTGCTGTGGCATTTTCCAACAAAGCCATCTCAAGATTAATTTTCTTACATTAAATTTTTGCTATTCCCAGCAAAAATAATTGCACCTTTTAACTGGCTGGAGATTGTTTAACACATTGTTTTCCATATTGTCTCTTTCTATTTATTCTCATGAATACATATGCCTATGCACGTATGCAGAATACACAACTTATACATCAGACTGCAGTGGAATCTGCAGCAAGTAACATGAACATTATGAAGTCAATAATATTCATTAAAAAAATTGTTAGCAAAACTTATTTCTGCACCTCTGGCAAACCTAAAGCATTCAGTCGGAAATATCCTTTTGTGTCACATTCTGCAAATACCAAGGTAAACAGTCAATGCAGAATAAAATGTTCATTGCTCTACTAGAAACTAGCTATGGGCTAGGTGTAAGCCTCAAAACAGTCAGCAGAAGACTCACTGGACTGGGATTTTGGAACACAATTTAGCTGAACCAAGGAAATTATTTTTTTCTAAATTTTGTTCATGTACTTGGTTACATATTTAAAGATAAATTTTATTAAGAGTTTTGTGATGTTTATGAAATTTTCTTGAGTTCTTCAGTCAAACATCATGTTAAAATGTTACTGGAACTTTTAACATCATTTAAATAAGACAAGAAGCTGGTTTTTTTCTTTTAAATCCAAAAAGAATATTGTGGGTTAGATAATGAGCTTATTTAAATTAATTTTTTTTTGGGCAATCATCACTCTGCCAAGGATTTTAATGTGATATAGAGAGGCTGGCACCTCTAGAGCTGTGATAATATTTGCTTCCTGCTCAGAAACAGCACGGAGCTGCAACTGGGGAGGAGTTAAACAGGAGAGGCTGCTGGATCCAAATAATATCCAGAGGTTATAATGCAATGTGAAGTACTGTCTGGACACTCTGACCCATTCCATTTGCTCGTGCACTGGATGTGACAGTCCTGTTGGACAACTGGAAAATGCCCTCAGCTTTGTGGTTGTTCGGTGCACCTTCAAGCTGCTCATCTGGTGAACTTGTCAGTCACATTCCCCATTGGAAATGCAGGGACAGAAGGACAGGGTGGCAGTGCCAGGGTAGCAGTGTCCTTTCAGTTTCAGGTGCAGACACAGTACCCACGGGGAGCGTGCTCTGACACATCTTACACGGCTTCATGCCTTCTGCCCGAGTGCCCATGGCTTTCCACATTCTTCTGCCTTTTCCCAGCAGGTGCTCTGCATGTGCCTGCAGGTGCTCGATGGGCATGGGGTGGCAGAGAGATGTGCTCTCTTACACATTTTGTGTGCATCCTGCAGCAAAGCCCCTTGAGCCTTTCCTCAGGAAATCTCTATACCCAGTGTGACAAGCCCTGCTTGTCAGACCCCATCAGTGTGGGGATTTCATGTCCACAGACAGAAGTTGTTTATTTCATGCCTGCATTCAAGGCAATGGCTTTGTGCACGTTTACTCCCTCAAATATGCACACTCACATTCTTGCATCCTCAAGTCACTGTACATTTAGCTGGAAAAAACATATGTATGGGTAATACACTGTTAATATTTAATCAAACCCTATTAAGATTTCCACCAAATGAATATTCAGAAAACTCAACAGATTTAAAAAAAAAAGGTTGTTATTTTTAAAAGTCTCAGGTGAACTAGGTTTATATAATATTATATATGATGGATAAAATACTGTACAGAAGATAATCTTTGCCATGTATCTACATTTTCAGAAATGACAAATAAAAGAGCTGTGGGAGCTTCATACTGCAAATACGGTTCCCATGCTGTTTTATATAGTTAAACAATATGTGCTTGGATGAGTTAGTGTCCCCTCATAAATTCAAGCCTTCAAACAAATTCTGACAAATCCTACACAGAATTTAATTACATTAGGAGGAAGAAACAAAGGTATTTATTAGACTAAGAGTTTGCAGAAAAATGTAAGTTCCATTCCTCCTTGGGCTAGCCTTATGTACTGACTGCAGCCAGCTTGAACCAAACACTAGAATTGAATGGGCTTTTTACCCCAGGTCTCTTGCTGAAAAAGTTACTTTTCTTGTGGTTATGATTGAACTGTGAATTAACATTGCAAAAGACTGTCTATAGTCTCTGGTTCCTGACTGTACAGCTCCTGTTTATACAAAGTCTCCTCTGAACTGTGGAAGAGCAGGTTGAAACTATCCTACACCTAGACAAAAAAAAATTGCTGTTTTTAATTTTGTGTGAACAAACACTTCAAAGCACTTTATTACAGCTGATAAAAATGAAAGGAGATTTTCTCATGTAGACAAGTTTACATGTCACATGAGTGACCACATTGACAGAACTTAAGATTTCCACTTTCTTAGCCTCATCTTCAGTCTCTCTGGCTACAGATTGTTTCAGACTACCAAGCCTCAGCCATGGAGCTGAGCTCAATGCCCAAGTTAATCTCCTGCATTTGTCAATGCTCTCTGGAGAGAGATGAGTTTGTTCTGTCTCCAGCTTCCCAGGAACTGGGGTGGCTTCTCTTATGGTCGCACCACTGGTCCTGTTCTCAGCCTGCTGCCTGGCTCATGGGGTCTGCACAGAGCATCCTTTTCCTGAAAAACGTCCAGCAGAGAGATGAGTCCATCCCTGGCACATCTTCAGGGCACCACAACATTGCTTGAGCATTAACAGGGAGGGAGGGAGGGCTGTGCCCAAGTTCCTCCTGATGGGAAACTGCCTAGACAAGCACATTTATCCTTTCTCAAAAAGACATTTACCATACAGTTCCTCTGCACCCTAATGACCATACTTCCTTCATATTCCCTGCTGCTATGCCCCAGAATGCTCTATGCTCTAATGGCTAAAACAGATCATTGCAATGCTGGTCTTAGTGTGTTTGTACTTCAGATTAAAGGATGTGGTTTTGACAAGACATCTGCTGAGCAAACCACTTTTTCCTTAATCAGCATGCTCTGCCCCTATCTGCTTAATCTCTTCTAAATCTCATGACAAAAATAATTGAGCCCACAATCTCAGAAGCATGGGCTCTTAGGGGATTGTTTATGTGCTGACTAATTCGGGATTTATTTCTTAGAGGGATGCTGTGTCTGGAAATTTAGGCACCCCTAATTTTCCTTCCTTTAAAACTTTTATTACACTGTCAGGAACTTTCTCTTTTCCATTTTTTTAACAGTAATTATGTTGTCAGATAAATCAGCAAATCCTTTAGATTAGATATTTTGCAACTGGACCATTTCTATGTGGAGCGTTCTGTGGTCCGTAAAAGGAGGATTTTCCTACAATGGAAGTACTTTTGACATCTCTCTTTCACATGACTATCAATTTTTGCAGCAATTTCAAAGGCCTTATATCTCTTTTTTCTTCACTTCTGTGTTTGATAGTGTTGAGCAGGTTCAAAGACAATAGGCAAGCTGGAGTCAGGCAGATAGACTGTGTGAATATTTATTTGGTTCTCTAGAACCAAGCTAAAATCTTATTGTCCCTGTTCCATTACAACTGTACTTGTTAGCTACTTCACCCACAGATTTGATTAATGTGATTTTGATTCGGAGATGCCTTGCAAAGCTCCTTATGTAAATGGAGCTCTGCATGATGCAGGAGTCAAATAACTGAGTGCCAGGTGAATGTGAGAAACCTGAGAATCTCTCTGCACCATGCCCTGAAGGTGAGGGACATGGTCATGAAGGGAGCATGAATAGACAAGCTTACTCATGAGATACACAGACATCTTTCATCGGTTCATGTGACTTTAAAACACCAGATTTAGAACTGGCTTCTGAAACTGGCTCCACTGCTGAGTCACTGTGTGTTGGTGGCAGAGGATGTTATAAATAAGCCTCAGCTCCTGTGTCCTGCTGCACAGGTGTCTGACCACAGTGCAGTTATTTGCTCTCTCAGTGTTGTAGTCTTCCCACATCTGAACAAGGAGGGGTGAAAATGAACCTACCTTTTCTGGTGCCTGTACACTAAGGAAGACCCCTGTGTAAATGCAAGTTTATGAGTAATTTTTCTTCCCCAATGTCTTGATCAGCCTGTCTCTTATGGGAAGTGTTGAAACTTTTTATTCTCTTGGTGATTTTTTTGGAGCTACAGGGATTGTTATCTCAGGGGTTGTTAATGGCATCACACAAGCAAGCAGATAGTCACACAGAAAAACAAAATTAAAGCTAACTTTTCTTGTTTGTCACTGCACTGAGCAAATATTCACATGCTGAACTAACTTTAGCTCTGAGATGAGGAGGAGGTAACTGGAATTTTGTTAACGTCTGGGAGGAGAGCGGAAGTTGAAGGGTCAAAAACCAGCTGGAATTGAAATCTCTGCCCTTGATATGTGTTACCAGTTGTGGAGAACAGGAAGAAACTGCAGTGGTGCCAGGAGCACGACTGCTGTCCTTAATGACATATTTCTTTGGAGATTGCTTCATTTGTGGTTCATTTCAGGAAAGTGTGGCTCCCTGACCTGCTGTGTACACCCACCGAGTGAGGGGCAGCAGCTGGGACAGAGCACACCCAGCTCATGGCATCAGGTGTCTCAGAAGACCCTTGTCATGATGGCCTCTGCTTTTCCTTTCTTCTTCCCAGCTGTTTTCATTTAACGTACTTCACCTCTGGGCAATGTTGCACTGGATGAAGCCTGCTCTTCATCTTGGCCATGCAAAGGTGCAGTCATGCTGGGCCTGGCATGCTCATCTGTGCCTTTGTGACTGCTCAGTTTGTGATGTAACTGTACAGATGAATTGGTGCTGCAGACATGGTGTCAGCGTTTGGCTTCACCTGTTTTCCTGGCTCTGAGGGGAACTATCTCCTTCCCCAGAGTGGGAAGGTGAATTATGTTCCTTGCCACTTTCTATGTTCTACAGAACAATTATTTCTTGTGAGAGGGAGGAAAAAAATATTTCTCTGCTTCTGAAGTGCTCTTACCTCTCAAAAATATGCTCATGAAATACTCCAAATGAAAAGCTTTTGTCTACATATTTTATTATTTTGCCAGAAGTGCCACTGTTGTGGAGAGGCTTAATTTATTACTTTGCTTAAGTGTCGAGTCCTTATTTCTGGTTCAATCTGAAGACTATTTCAGACTTGAGCTCTTTGGGGAAAGGAAATGGAAGTGGGCTCAAGAGTCCTTTGTTTCTGAGCCCCTGGTTACCACTCAGGAAAATGCTTTTATGCTACAAATGGATAAAAACTACAAGGGTTCATTCAGGAATGTAACATCCATTTAATTGATCCATTCACAATCCCAAAATTAAAGACAGGATTTATTAGGCTTTGACATATGGGTTGAGTATGCTCCTTTTGTTCTAGATGACGTTTTCCTCCTCTCAAATTTAGCTAAAAATGTAATAGCCCCTCAGTTCAGCAGATTCACAAACCTCCTTTGTCTCTTTTTGGTCAACCATTGACTCTTTGTAAAGCCCAACAAGGAATCACAGTCTCAATGTACAGTCCCACTATGCTGTGGAGTAAGAAAACCAAAAAGGACTATCATGAATTACTTACAAAGTTCACTGAGACACAGCCACTGACAAGAAAAGTAACAACTAGCTTCTTGGCTTAGCTCTTCTAGGATTTTCTTTCTTTTTTCTTCACAAAAGGCTTCCATTACTGAGCCACAAAGATGTAAATGGGGTGACAGAGTTTCTGCATTCATGGAGTGACAGAAAATCTAACAACTACTGTGGGACGTGGACATTTTTCACGGCATCATGTTTTATTTTTAAGCTCAGAAATACCAGCTTCTTCAGATACACCTGCAGTCTCCCTCAAACATGAGAGATACCTCCTGCCTTCTTCTTGACTGTGCAAGTCACAGGTGCTGGGCCTCTTTTGAATCCACCAAGAGCAGGTTAATCAGACCAGATCACAATTTCAGCACTAAGATGAGAAGCACTAACTAGATTGTTTGGATTGTGTGTGTGAGGTTGAAGGAAATGTGGGCTAAAGTGGGCTTAGGGCATAGCCATGCTTTTCCAATCTGTGCAGTGCTAGGGGCTGAAGCAGTGAGCAGCCCTGAGTAGAGCATAACTAGGTTTCTGAAATATACTGCTTACTGTCACCTCTGTCACTCACACCCTGCTACAGAGCCACAAGGACTGTTTTTGCAATGTCACGAGCTGCTGACAGCCATAAACTACATCAGCCAAACCATACAACACAAACAAAAACATTTTTGATTTATTTATTTTAAGTTCAACCAGACACAAAAAGTCCCACTGTTTCACCACCTTACATATGTTGGATTTTCTCACACATCTTTCAAGATAGCTGAGTCCCCTCAGACTAAGCTACTTATGTGAGTTAGGTTAAAGTCCAAACCTCTGGGCTATGATGCTGATGAACCCTCTGAAAAACATCCTCCCACTCTGCCAAAGAACCCTTGGAAAGGGCTTGAGGTGTTTCTCACCAGTTCTGCCCTCACCCCACAGGAACTCCAGCTCCCCTAGCAGGTTTTCCTCACCTCACAGCGAGACTGTCACACGTAACTACATCAAAGTCTCATCAAAGCTGCAGGGGCAGTAAGTGCTAGTGGTGGGCAATATAAATCCTTTCCAGTTAAAACTGGGAAGCTCATTTCCTAATCCCACTTTCATGTTTGCATGGCCCTTCCATTGTTTTGTGCCCAAGAGCATTGATAAGTACAAGGTGCATTTTGTGGACAGCCCTTTGTAAATTGCATCCTAGAACATGCTGGGGGTACAAGAGGCCTCTGCTCCACAGGTGAGAAGCTGTAGCCATTTCACAGGCATGCTGATTCCCAAAGTTACTGTCTCAATTTCTGCTGGCCTCCTGGACAGCAGAGAAGTGCTTTACTCATCAGTCAGGGACAGCTCTCACCCTCCTTCCTATTACCTGTCCCTCTTGCCATTAGTACTGTGTACCAAAATGGTACATGCTCTGGCTGAAATCTCACTGTTTTGAAAGCTGTTTGCAACAGAGCTATGCCAGGGAGCTTCTGCTTCTTGCTTTATTTAATGGCCAGCCCTAAAGTTTTGTTTAATTAACAGGGTATCTTTTAGAAACAGGAGTAATCCTTGAGGGCAGATACCCTGATTTCAAAGGCTACACATATATCACCTTGTTAATTAAGGAGGGGCTTTTCCTAGGCAGCTGAAATAAATTGCCAAGAGAAAACCAGGTTTTTCTATGCCTTGCAGCATTATAGATCGCAACTTTCAATGAAATGGGCAAACTTTCTATTGTAATTTTAAAGTTATTTAATTTCTCCCCACTTTACCATATGATTCTCTTAATTTAATATGGCTTGCAATTAGCTTCTGCAGGCTTCATTCAGAGGAGCTTGCTCAAAAACACTTACCAAAAACAATCCTTTGGCACCATAACAGGGAAATGCTTGAAGGTCTGAAAATCCCCCACATACAGATAAGGAGGGTGAATTCTTTTCTACAGTGTGTGCTTGTTTCTTGTGCTAAAAATTAAGCCAATTTTTGCTCTATTTATTTCAGAGGAGATACATAGTCTTATCCTAGAACAAGTAAGGTAAGTGTGGTGCATGTGAGGTTTCCTTCAGATGATGTTTTTTTAAGCTGTGTCTGAGGTAACAACAGGATTTCTCTCTTAGCACTTTGCAGGACTGAATTCAAACTGAAGTCTACAACCCTTTCTTTTCAGATGTTGTTGGAACAAATATAAAACATTTTAAAATATATCCATCTTTTTTACAGTTTGTGTTAAATTACAGATGCCAAGTTAAAAGTATCACCCTCTCTTTGTCTTCTCTGGAACTCATGCTGAGGTTCTCTTAGTTGCTGAGCAATAGAAAGTATAGCTAGAGCTTTAAATTGATTTCTATGTGAATTACACACACATGCAGGCCTCAGATGCAGGCAATTTAGAGGGACATTTGCTGCCTCCAGAATGTATTCAAATTGCTTGTTTTACCCAGCTATCTTGGTTATAAACAGTTTTCACAGTGGTTTTTTCTGCTCGTTTCTTTGCTTTTTAGCAATATTGGACATGATGGATAAACAGATTTGTTCTCTTTTTTAATTATTATTGTCTATACTGATGACTTTGGCCCAGTAAAATGTAGAACAATTGATTAATGTTATGAAAAGTAATTTGTGCTGTTTTGTAAAGCTTGCAACTATTTCTGTGTTGCTTTTATGTTAGGCTGCAGACTGTAAGCCTGATTTTAGGAGCAAATCGTACGTGGAATGAATATATGTTACTGCGAGAAAAGAGTGGGAATTAAAGAGCTGTGATAGACAGTCTAATGGTGCTTTCCTCCTGCCTCTATTTTCAGGGTAATAGCTGGTCTCCCTAAGTGACAGGTCTCTCATTCTTCCACAGGCTTTCTTGTGAACATCTTCTTCCCAAATCATGTCAAGCTGTGGAGTCCCTCTAAAAGTAGTCATAGTAATAAAGAAATGTATTCTGAAAATTTTTACTACTATCTAGTCTGAAATGTAGTCCAAACAGAGACTGAATTTTTGTTGCCAAAACAAAAAGTGTGAGAATATTGTAGCAAATAAACAACAGTATAAATAATAACTAAACAAATATCCATTTAGATGATACACCATAGAAATTGGTCTAAGCAGTTCTCTATTAATCTGTTTATATCACTTTCTCTCACACTTCTCATCCTAAACCTTTTAAATCTGATGTGCATAATATCAAATGAATGCTGAGCAATTCTTCCTTGACAACATAATGTGGAGTTAATACTTTACACATCTAACCCACTATATATATATGTACCATAGCATATGGCACAAAATTAAACTGCTGGCTCCTGTTCCACTGAACTAAAAGGCTCTTTCAGTCAGAAATGGACCACAATTGTGGTTTTTCCTGTGTCCAAATCTTAATACAGTGACAGATGACAGTGAATCTAGGGTAGTTACCCCTATGGTATATTAGGGGATGCTAGGGCTGTAAAGCTACATCTAGATTAGGATATTAAAAGCATTAAGGTTTGTTTACTGGTAAAGAGACCAAAAGGCAAGATCTACCCTGCCCATGTAAACAGACTCTAAAACAACATGGTGGGGCACACTGCCTGCTGGGAATGGTCCTCAAGGAGTTCATCCCTGTAAGTGTCCTTGGGGGTGGCCTGTGAGAACACTGGCTCAGGGACCAGCCTGATCATGTGAACAGCAGCCTGCAACAGAGAATTTATCATTTTCCCAATAATAGTCCCTGGCACTGTTTAATGCAAACCTACATGTTTAGCATGATCTTTGTGTTGGTTTCATATCTGTTCTTGCTGTTCACCTACAGACTTGGTTCACCACATCCAAATTCATCTGTCAGACCCATTTGTGGTTTGAAGGATTGGAGCTGCCACTTTGCCAAGTAGAGAGTATGGAGGGGAAGGATGACTGCACAGCGGGGGAGTCAAAGCTGAACACTGAGAGAGGCCTGGGAACACTTTGTCACTTAAACAGATCAGGAAACACTAGAATGCTGAAGTACCACTTGTAGTATGTACAGTCAACAAACAATCATCCAGTTGCACAGTCTGGAAATACAACGTACAGAAAACAGTGAAGCAAATAATGAAGTAGGCCAGAACAGGGGATTATGTGGGACAGACATGCTTCTGTTGCCTCCATGCTTTGTCTGCCTTTCATCCTGACTTCAGCTGTTTGTTTCTTGGGGTCTTTTTCGCTGGTTGGATTTTATTTATTTTCAGTTCATTTTTAGGCGTTTACAATCTCCCACCAGTTTCATCAGAAACTCCAGGACAGCTACATAGAAATGGACAAAAGGCTTTTTCTGAAACCAGTGTTTTATGGAGATTGAATTTAAAAAATCTACAAAATTGTTATTTTCTTCTGACAAGAATGATTTTCAGTGGGCTTTATTTTTGGCTGATTCTAAGCAGATTAAATTAAACACTCATCCTTCTTCACAAAACCAAACTAAAAACCTCTGCCAAGGCAGTTTGTAGCATTACTATGCATATGTTAATATGAAATTGTATTTTGGAGTCAAAGGCTACAATCCAAGGTGACCAACAGCAACAATAAAAAAAATCACCATCATAAATTCCAAGTAATTTTTCTATGGCCATCTTTTTTTGACCATGTCAAATAGCATATTATATGCTGTTTGGACTTTGAAAATACCTCTTAATTGTACTCTAGAAGTTTATTTGTTACTAAGTAAGTATAGGATCTATATGCTGGATGTGAACAAAACCTAAACAGAACAGAAACTGAGGAATTTACTGACAATGAAGAATAATTATGCTTCTGGCCAGCAACACATCTAGTATGTTTTGCAGGGAAAACAAAACCTCAGGGGGGAAGGAAAGGCAGCTAGTTGCCATCAGCAAATAAGTGGCAGGAGGTTGTACTTCACATCGAACTAGAATAACACAAATGACACAGTGAAGCACAAGCTAATAACTGCAGCCATTTTGCTGGGGGCAAGTAATTGAGAGACATGGGAAGCAGTTTTAGGAACACCAAAAAAATACATCATTATTGGCTATTTGATGGGACATGTCAAAAAGGCACAGTCAGCTGAATATTAAGACACATTTGAATAGACATATCTGCAGCAGCTCAGACAATATTCTACAGATGGACAGCTAATGCTCAGGAATGACATAAGCAAGGAAGACATTAAGGTATTTACACTCCACTTTAGCTCTGCTGTATCCATAATCTGTGAACAGCCCATCAAGTCCCAGTGAGACAATGTGGTGCACTGTGTGGGCTGTGCAGATTGCTGGGTCGTCTCCTTCTCTTGCAAATCCATAATGGCCAGTAGTTAGTGTGAGGATTGCAAAGAAGACAAAAGTTCTTACAGTCTCATAATAACTCCATTCACTGCACTAGACTGTATTGTGTGTTGACTTCCATGTCAGCTTACAGATAATAGCTGTGGAGGAGAAACAGCTATGGATATGGAATTATTCCATGTAGGTGTTCTTAGCAATGAAAATACAAAATAAAACTTCTTTTTGCAGACCATTTTTTTTATTCTTATTATGAAACAGAAATGTAACACATGCCTCTACAATTTTAATTTTTGCAACATCCCTTGTTTAATACTACTTTAAAATCAGTCTTGCTTGGCTTTGGCTATATACTGCTTATTTTATTTCTGTGATTGGCCTCATTGGGACAATGACAGCCACTCAGGGAAACTATATCCACAAGCTTACCCAGCAATAGTAGCATTGGCCTGCTCTTTGCCAGTACCTGGGCCTTAGCAGTGGTTTTGCACTGGGAAGACTCCAATGGGGTGATTTTTGAGTAGGCAGAATGACTGCTACCTGGTTTTGCTTGTGCTGCTCTAGAGAAGCTGGTGTCCTTTCCTTCTCACAGACTCAGCTGGCAGAGAGCCATTAGTGGGATATTTCTTTTTGATGGAAAACATTCCCTTCTTAAGGTTATTTGGCTTCACTAATTTTTCACTAAGATAATTCCATGCAGGTTTAAGCAAGTACAACTTTGGCAATGTCTTTTGTATTATTTTGGTTTCTTTCTGAGGTACAATGCAATTTTCTCAAGAGGCTGATTTTATGTATTGGGAGGGCTTTTTTGTGTAGGATGCTGGTACTGGATGACTCAGGGCAAAGAAGGGGTGCAGTGACCCAGAGTCCTTGGAGCCGTTGGGATAGTGCAGGTTCTCATTAGCTTTATCTTCTTTTGGCAGTGTAAAAAACCACTTTTAACGGTGAGTCAAACATTGGTGGTGTTTCATATTGATTACTAAGTGTAAAGGGGAGTTTGAATTGCATCTGAAATACTTGAATGCCACCCTTGAGCTGGCTGGGGAGGGAAGTGATGGCCCCCCATTTGTGATCTGCAGCCCATGTGGTCCTCTGAGTGACATTAAAAAGTGAATTGGAGGATGTATGATTTATAGAAAAGAGCATGCCTGCTCTGTCACTTTCTTCCTTGCAAATATATATCGATTTGCACATGCAGGGCCATCTTAATCTAAGGTGACAGGGCAGCAGAACACCAAGTTTCTCAAAGCAAGTGATCAACTCTAGAAATTCTACTGGACAGCAAAGAAACAAGTTTCATCTTTACTTCATCAGTCATGTGGTTTACTTTAGCCCATAAGCTAATAGTACAAAAAAGCATGAAAATATCAGCCCTATAAAAATTAAGTCAAGCCCCCTCTAATAATGATTTTTCTTAAAACAGAGTCCTGCAGCATACATTAATTCTGCAATTCACCTTAAGAGGTCCTTAAAATAATTTCACAGAGCAACATTTGACATCCTTTACTGTAGTATTTTTGTCAGCCTCTGTATTCACTAATATAGGGTCTTAAGACAGAGTTGCATGTCTCCAAAAATGAGCAAATATGTACAGGAATGTTACACAATTTTTTTTATGCAGATAGGCTACCCTTTGAAAGATTTTGCTGGCAAATACTATTGGTGGCATATTTGTTACTAGTTTTACTTGTGCCAAAATAAAAATACTGGTACAAAATTATTTTTAGAAATGAAAACTGCTGCCACTGGGCAACATTCTAAAGAGAGGATGGAGATATGATGGAGATATCATAATCTAACAGTATTAACTAAATTGTATTTATGCTGTTTTATTCTGTTTTGCCTTAGAAAAATTGCAAAGACCCTTAATGAAAGTATGTAAAAAAACCTAAAAAAGAGGAAGGTCTGTTTGGCATTGTCTGGTTGTCTTGTTTAAGACACAGAAGAGGCTAAGTTATGCAGTACTGGACTTTTTCATTACTAAAATCAGTAAAAATGAAAAATTTTGACATTAGTATTAATCATTGCAGAGAAGAAGAGGCTGCCTTACAATCTGTTTACATTATTGAGGCTGGTTTTCAGACTTCATGTTTTAAGCTTTGGTTATTCTTTTCTCCTAAAACAAGACAGTGAGCATATGTTTATCCTGCTTATTAATCTCCAGCCAGCAACATTCAGTTTGGAACCAAAATCATCTTGCGTACAAGCAGCGTGAGCTGAAAGTCAAAAGTGCTAAGCAGCTGGGCTTTTATTAGTCTCATCTTCATCAAGTGTACTCAGTTCAATTTGTACAGTCAGTGTTTTGGTTTAAATTGTCTGAAATGTTTTTTGCTGAGTTTTCTTCTACTGTGTTTCAAGCCAGAGCTGTTCTTGCCACAGCTCTGCACTCTTCTGTTCAGCACCTAAGTTTTATATGTGTGATGCAACTTCCACTACACAGCTCTGGGATCAGAACAGATGTGTGATCATTTTGAAATATGCCCATGGGGTGCATTTCACCAAGGACTTCTAAGTCTCCCAATGGATGGCAATTAGGTGCAGAAAGATATATTTTTTATTTACATTGAATTACCAGTTGTGGGGACCAGGATCCCAGACATTGGTGTCGGCCAACTATGTCAGTGTTGGATTTAAACCACTTGAGAATAATCATGAATAAAATGAGAAGGTGTGAAATGATGATAAAATGAGAATTACTCTCTCTCTGCGCTGGAGATTCACATATAACTTGCAATTGTAATTTTGTAACAAAGAGAAGGAAGCTGCCCAGAAAAGATACAGCCTAAGGAATTGGTTTTAAAAAATGTCTAACATCAAAATCACCTAAGGTAATGCAAGGGTTTGCGCTGCTAGTGCTTGTGGATGGGATGTCTAATCCAGTAAATGGACAACCTTATGTCTTGAAAGTTGGATTTTCAGGATTTTTGGACTTGGAGTGTGCTAGAATGCCAGACTACCTCAGGCTGTTTCATGAACATGTGTTCCCAGTGGTGCATGTATGTACCAAGTTGCTATTCTGCATTTATAAAGAGTGAAATTAAGAACATTTTTACATACCCTAGGAGTTGAAAAGATAGGCACACAAAAATAAATAAATAGAATTTAAAAAAATAGAAACTGTAGTGTAAAAATTGTTTGTATCTGCTTGAGTTTTCTAGGATTACATTCTTAACTCTTTATCACACAATTTTAAAATTCAGTCCATCAGAGTCAGTGTCCATGAAGTGAGTTTAAATGGAGCACAGTGGTGTATCAATGGCAGAGAGAGCTGAGCCAAATAACTGGAGATCACCTATGAAATGTGATGGTTAAAGAGGGACAATGACGAAGTTTTTTTCTACAACTTTTTTTATCTACAAATGTTAAAATTTTCTGGATATGTTAATTTCCTCCAGCTGTTACTTACAGATATATGTCAGAGTAAATGTGAGACATTTTTATTGGTATTAATCATAATTTTCCCTTTTTTTGTTTATTGGCTACCATGAATTTTAATTCAATATCAGCCTGTTCACTCTATAGTCATTAAGGATTTATGTTTAGGAATTCTCTTGTTCTAAGTTTCTAGGGCTCAGATTCCAGCTCTGTTTAAGTTAGAGGTGTGCTCCCTTGGCATGCTCATACCTATGCAGTTAGGAAAGATGATGCTTGCCAGTGATTTTTAGATGAATGACAGAGCTCTTTAGAAATAAATTACTTCTGAATTCCTTCTTTTCACATATTCATTTCCTGGCCAGACAACCCCAGATCACATGAAGACACATTTGCATTAGTCATGCTGTCATGTTTCAGTTGTGGACCAAACAATACCACATATACTTCTGCTTTGCTGTTAGCTCCAAATATGAGTTGCCGAAACACTTTTTGTTGTCTCACCATTTGTAAAGTGGTTCTGCTGTTTAATTTCCCCTCAGAAGTGCTGTGAAAATGAATACAAGCTGAAAACATTTACAATTAATTTTAAACTTGCAAAGGGCTTCTAAACATCTAAGTACCATTTAATTGAGCTACCACTTTCTTTATTCAGACGCAGATTTGAAGCATAACAAACATAATAATGACAAGAAAAATAAGAGAAATATGTTCTGAACCAATTTTTTAACAATCAGCTGCCAACCTAAGTCTTCTCTGCTGGTGGACAGTAAAGAACTGATTGTACTTTTTTCTTTTTTTTTTTTTAATAAGGGAGCATTCAGAGTGCTGATGCTTTGAGTGAATTCCAGCATGAGTAATTACATCCTACCATATTTAAATATCAATTCAATTGGGAGTTTTTTTAATTCATTTCCTGTTTCACACTGGTGGATAAGGTTGCTGTGCCCTGCTGAACAGTAGCCACATTCACCCTAAAGTTGGCAGTGTTTCTGTGGCAGACAAAGTGATATCTTTATGTCGTGAGGATGATTCTCTGAATGCTTCCACTCACACCAGTTTTACTCTGGGACAACTTTGTTAGTGTCTGCTCTGACTTACAGCAGCATAATTCCCATGTGTATGGGAATTATGATACAATAACAACTATATAAATATCAAATCATCAATAGTACTTGATACTGCAGGAAGTTGATTGATATAAGGCTGAATTCTGAAAAATTCACTACTCATTACTAAAAAAACACCATTTTAGACTTAGTATTTAGTCTCTTGCTTTTTTTTCCGCAGTTAATTAGGATGAATTGTGAATATGGACTTTGCACTTCAACTTATTTACAGGAACATTAGTCCCCTGGTATTTACACTGTGTACAGTAGTGTGGTATCTGAGTTATACTCAATAGTTACATCAAGTACTTCAATAACTCTTTTCATTGAATATTATGCCAAATATCTTTGAGGGGAAAAATATATGATTCCGTGACCAAAAAACACCATATTTATTTGAGGGACATGGCTGAGAGCCCATGAGTGGTGAGAAAATTGAATTATTTTCATTTACTTGCAAGCCAACTTCATGCAATGCAGAAAGAAAAGCAGATGAGGACTGTTTCAGTTTGGCTTTGATGGTATTGTGAGATACTGAGTCCTCTAAACTCCAGTCTAAATAGAAATTCAAGATAACTTCGCAGGTAACCTTGCAGTGTCATGCCCTTTATTTGCCAGAATATAGGGTCTGATGCTACAGTACTGACAAAAACAAGGAGTTTTTCAGATGGCTCTAAAAGAAGCAGGATATGATACTTAAGTGTCTTGCAGTCTTGTTCTATCTGGACTTTGGTCCTTAAGAGTCATTTTTGAATATTAATCATAGGTTTGGGGTTCCACTGTTGGCTATCTGCTCATCGTGTTTCCAATTATGCATTTATAGAATGGGGCTTATCTCAACACCTTTAGCATGAGCAGAAAGTCCCTTAATTAAGGTGAGACTGGCCTTAGCTTTCAAGTTAAATTGAGTGTTATATTTGTGCAGACATTTGGTCTCTCCTGGTTGCAGTGACTAACCAAGGTAGCCTGCAGTGGAATATTAGGGTCTTGTTTTATAAAATTGCAATTTTGATGTCATGCTTTATGCTTGTGAAATCAGATAAAGAGTCACTGCTGTACTGGCTCTGTTTCTTAGCTTAGACATCACCAAACTCTCCCAAAAGATAGAACCAGATCCAACAACAAATTAAGGTTACTGCTGAAAGCTGTGCTGTGTGCCAAGCAGCAAGACAAGCTTGATTTTTTTTCACAGTACTCTTTTAATGGGCAGAAGAAATGTTGTCTCTTTTCCCCGCAGGCAATTTACATCCAAGATTCAAAAGAGGGAGTAGTGACTGGGTGACCTTGACTTGCATAGAACAAAGCTTCAAACAGAGTTAAACTGTTCTAAGTGAGCCTGGCTGGTCTTTTGACAATACTCTTGTATTGCTTTGGGTTACTCAGAGTCCACAGGCACAGATTTATTCTGCACTCTAATTGCAACTGCCTACATAAAGTGGCAATCTGAGAGATTTATGACTAATTGCAAAGATTGAAGTGTTAATTCTGAAATATCTCACTAACATATACCTTTTTCATGTTTCTATCTAGTAAGCAAGATAAATCTGTGATCAGGAGCTTCAGTGCACATCAGTCTTGTTGACGAAAGATCATGTATTGAGAGTTTGTTGTTATGTGAAGAAAATTACTTGTTAGAATAATGGTTCTGAAGTTGCAGGGCTGGCATAATTTGGACTAAGGCATTCATTTCATATAAATTAAAATAGAGTTTCATATTATGGACCCAGAACTAGATGCACTAATGGGGCACTCTGCACATGCAATCCACAGAGGCCCCTAATTTTGGACACCAAGAAGAGATGTGCCTGGCAGTTATGAATGAATGCTTGTACATAGCCTGTACATATATAATATTTCTGCTCACCTAATTCACACATGGGCACGTTTGAAAATAAACCCATATATAATTTTCCTTCTTTTAGCAGAACCAGAGTGCCTTTCATTCAGATGCCACTGAAGCCCAATTGCACTGGAAGACAGATCAGTATTCAAGCTGTCAACAAAGAAGACTGATGTTGGTCATAAGTCCTATTATCTGACAGCCGTGATGTGGGCTTGGGTTGAGATACAGCTGTGATCAATGCTACTTAACTGTACCCTTACCTGATGGCTCATCTACATGTGGTAGAACAGAGACCAAATTATGCTGAAAAGCACTTATAAACGGGGTTGCTACCTGTGACGTGACACTGACAAACAAAGCAGTGTCTGGATGACACATTTTTTAGGTGTACTTAAGTACAGCACCCAGTGCAGCTGCAACAGTGCAGCAATGGTTGTGCCAGGGCTTGGAACTGCACATACTGCACAGGGCTAGTAAAGAGGTAGCTGTGTAATACACCTTCTAACATTGCCTCTCATGCCAGCAATTCTAGTCGATTATTGAGATACTGACATTTTATTAGGTAGTTGTGCATCACCTCCACACAAGCACCCTCTAAGGTTTTGTATCCCAATTTCTAAGCTAATTGTTTTCTCATGAATTACTGCTATTGAGAGGAGGTGGTGGTGTATTACAGCTGGCTGTAATAAATTCCCATGGCATGTGAAGATCTGAGCTTGTACTTCCTGAATATTTTTCACACTGTAATGAAAAAAAGTCTTTGAAATAGTCAGGAGACACATGCACATGCTCTAAGCTGGCTAGAAGTGGTGTCATCCCACAGGGTTGTTGGGGACCATTCTCCTTATATGGAGCAGAATCCCAGCCTCCAGGTGAGCATCCTTATTCTCATAATATATCAATCCACAGAGTACTTTAACTCTGATTATAATGGAGAGTTCATTTCTTCCCTGTCTTCTTTGGACTGGACAGCAGTGTTCCTCAAGAGGCTATTTCATATTGCTATGATACAGCATATCAGGAGGATGTTGACACAAAAATGAGCCTGTGAATGTCCTACTGCTAAAACTGCCTTATTTTGGTTTTATTTTGAAAAGAAGTATTAAATACGACCATCATGACAAGAATGAATGAATCTAAATTCTCTTTGTCTAACTTTCTAACTTAAAAACTTCATTACTGGCTGAGGGTTTTTTTCTTGCTTTTTTAATCAGATTGTGCTTCCAAGGCTAAAGCATGTTGGATGCCTGGAAGCATTTCTGTTTTCAGTGAGAACCTCTGTTAACATGATTCAATCATTTGTAAATGCACTCAGCAAATTTGATAAGCCCTGAGATGAATTTAGATGCACAAAAATGGTGAACAGCCTAATCCTTCCTACAGAAGATAATGTTTAAACAAATCTACTTCATTCAATGAAACACCTGGGCAAGCTTATTTAATGTGGTCTT
The DNA here is from genome assembly GCA_024734555.1 of Trochalopteron elliotii. Taxonomy (NCBI): domain Eukaryota; kingdom Metazoa; phylum Chordata; class Aves; order Passeriformes; family Leiothrichidae; genus Trochalopteron; species Trochalopteron elliotii. The sequence continues at coordinate 2,271,624 of JANPWX010000215.1, forward strand.
TGCATTTAATTATCCCCTCTGAAGGGGCACTTGCCATATTTCAAAATATGATTATTTTCTTTGGTATTAATTATTTTAAGATCCTCAAAGGAAACCAGGAGAGAAATAAAAAAGGGGGTCTTAATTAACCTGAGCCACCAAAAGTCATCTTTCTGGAATAGAGAAGATGGGATATGGAACTGAAAATAAATACTGCATTAAAAATCATGAATACCGAAGAATAGTTCTTAAAATCTGAACAGAATTCTATATGAAGGTGTTGTTGTTAGGTATTAATATCAGAAGTCACACTTCCACATAAAACTGTCTTATAGAGGAAAGACAGTAATGGAAAAAATATTTCTATGAAGAAATCATTATGCACAAAATTATTGGCAGAAGTCAAGGAGGTGCAAAATTATGATATACCCAGAAAACAATAGAGCCCAGAGTCAGTGTCTTCAGTTCTTCTCTCATTTTGCTCTTGTGGGGATGGCATAAAGGAAATTATTCCTTTTGGGAAGAATTTATTCCACAATATATTTCTGGCAAGTAGTTTCACTAAAAGTGGTATCAGTACACAATTCCATTACTCCTGTCCTTGCAAGAAGGAATACTGCATATGAAAACAGGAGACCCTGTTCTCCTCACCACAACTGGAACTGCAATGGGAGTGGGGTTTGGATGTTCTTATTCTAGACAGCAAATCAACACACTATGGCAACTTGTGCATGAGTAATTAAATCACTGGGGCTTTTTGCTTCTTCATTACTACTTGAAAGAATATTTGCTATGTGGGTTTGCACAGGACAAATGTAATTGTATGTATGTATGTATGCTCTAAATGTTGCTTTGGTTGTCTAGGCACAAGCAAGATGGAATAGAGCAGGTTTTAGGCAATTATTCAGTGTTGTACTTTCAGGTTATTCTTGTTTAATCATTTAATGGTATTTTGCTACTTGAATTTAAGGGTGTTTTGCTACTTGCTATTGTCTAAATGCAGTCTTGCAAAGATAATGTTATATGTGCCTTAACTTTTGCAAGAAGCCAGACAGCACCTCATGCTACTGGCAATGGATTTGCCTTGTATTCTACTCCTGCTATGAACTGTATGTTCCACGCTCTGTAGGTGTGAAAAGGAATTAAAACCAGTTTTATAACCGGTTTCTGCTTCATCTGGAAAACAAATTAAGTTCTTTTATGCCACTTGCAAAAGTAATTCAAAGTCAGCTCTCACAAGCTCAGCTCACAGCTCTATGAAAACAAGACTTGGTTTTCCCTTAGTTTTTCAAAAGGCATGAGGTTTATTTCACTTTTCTGTAGACACTTTGTGTAAGTGCTTATAATCTCTTTTTTCCACTACTGGTCATTCCAACTCATCTGAAAATGCTTCCTTGGGCTGAGTATTGATGTTGAAAGTGTGTGTTTTCTCTGGGAAACTTTTGAAATTATAGGAAATGCTTGTGAAATATTGAAGACAATGAGAGAAAAAATGTGTTCTGATCATCTTTGTTTGTCTTGTCAGATTGTTTGTCATGGCAGACTGTTTGTGTTCTTTGCAACAGAAATATTTTCACAATCAAATTGAAATATATTGCTATTTTGTCACAGAATTGTACTCAAGCCTTTCCCAGAAACAGCATGGCAAGGAGCAAATCCAGAGAAGAGCAGTTAATATGCTCAGAGGTCTGGGGTACCAGGTCAGGTTGAGAGCTGTGGCTATTCATCCTGAAGAAAAGAATGTTCTGGGAAGAATTCAGAGCACCTTCCAGTACCTAAAGGGCTCACAGAAGAGCTGGAGAAGAACTTTTGACAAGGGCATGGAGTAATAGGACATGGGAAAATGTCTTCAAACTGAAAAATTATAAATTTAGGTCAGCTATAAAGAAGAAATTCTTTACTTTGAGGGTGGTGAGGCACTAACACAAGTCACCCAGAGAGGCTGTAGATGTCACATCCCTGGAAGTGTTCAAGGCCAGGCTGGACAAGGCTTTGAAGTGGAAAGTGTGCCTGTTCATGGCAGGGGTGTTGAAACCACATGATTTTTAAGGCCCTTTCCAAACATTCTGTGATTCTATGAGACCTGTATTCCTCTCCTCTGCCAGGTGGCAGTGAGTTCAGTCCGTCAGTCCTCTCTCTGAAATCATCCTTTGAATATCATGTCACGATATTCACATACAGCACCTTAAAGATGGAAGTGTACAGAAATCAGAGTCTGTAAGGTCTCAAACAGGGTGGGAGTTCAGAGCTGTGTTGTTCTGGAAGTGGTGGCAAGGCCAGCAGGTGTTGGGTGTGCCAGCAGGTCAGGTGCTAAAGTGGGCTCCTTGTCCAACACACTGTGTGACTCCCTGGTGGCTGGTCCTCTGCTGTCACAGGCCTCTGTACCTGCAGATAAAAACACAGGATCAGCCAGGGTGCAAAAGTCCTCTGAGAAGATTGAGTCCTATCTTTGACTGAACCACCACTAAGCCACTGTGTGCCACATCCAGTCTTTCCTTAAACACCACGAGGGATGATGACTCCATTGACTCCATGACCTCCCTGGGCAGCCCGTTCCAATGTCTAGAAACCCCTTCTGTGAAGAAATTCCTCCTAATACCCAACCTCAACCTTCCCTGGTGCAGTTTGAGGATATGTCCTCTTGTCCTGTCCTGTGGCTGGTTGCCTGGGAGAAGAGGCCGACCCCCTCAACGGGCTCCATCCTCCTTTCAGGGAGCTGTGCAGGGTGGTAAGGTCGCCCCTGAGACTCCTTTTCCGGGCACCCCGGCCCTGCCTGCTCGGCGGGGCTGCCACCCGCCGTGACACGGCCCGGGGGCGGCAGGGCGGGGGCGGCCGGCGTGAGGAGGAGGAGGAGGAGGAGGAGTGGGAACGGACTGAGAGGGTAAAAGCGAGAGGAGCGTCAAGGAGGGGGCTGAGCGGGGAGCGAGCGGAGCGGAGGCGGGAGCAGAGCAGGACGAGCTGCCCGAACCCCGGGCTGCCCTGCGGGGCCATGGAGCGGCGGCAGGGCGGCGGGACAGGCCTGCGGCTGCTGCTGTGGCTGTGGCTGTGCGCGCTGTGCCCCGGCCCGGCCGCCGCCTGCAGCCCGCGCTGCCAGCACGGCGGGCTCTGCCTCGCCGACGGCTCCTGCCTCTGCTCCAAGGGCTACGAGGGCGAGCGCTGCCAGCACGGTAATGGGGGCGGGATGCGCCGGCCCCGGGGCGCCTCTGAGGGCCGGCAGGGATGGGCACAAGCGCAGCGTTCGCTCTCGCTCATGCCAGCCCTCCGGCGAGTAATCCCTCCGGGAATGTCTGGGGACCTCGGGTTTGGATCTGGTGTGAGAGGCGGGTGGTGAGGTGCCAGGGAAGACCTAAACAAGGCGAGGCGGAAGAAGAATGACTTAAGTCACCCTTTGGTAAGGTGAGGCAGTGATAGCGAACTGATGGAGCACAGCCAAGAGCCAGCATGAAGACCTCGCGTTAGTAAGCAGACCCTGCTGTCAGAGATGGCCGTGGGTCCATACAACTAGAGCTTTTTGTCACTTGGATGTTGGGTAAGAGGCCACTCGCTGGACAGGCTTTGGTGTTTTATTCCTCCGTACTGCTTTAACTGCATGCTTAAATACTTCCCTGGAAGTATTTAAGGAATCACAGAATCAGGTTGGAAGGGACCAGAAGGGCATCTGGTCCAACATCCCTGCCCAAGCAGGGTCATCCTAGAGCGCAATGCACGGGATTGCATCCAGATGGTTCTTGAATGCTTTTAGAGTCTTGACAGCATTCTAAGCCACAGCAACATTTAACTAGTATTTCTAGGTGCAATTAGTCAGGACTAGTCACTAACAAAAACGTCAAAAGAGTGTGTAGAAAGCAGGTTATTTTCTGGATTTCTTTTTATTTAGAATAGGTTATGCTTGTAAAAATACTGTCATTTACTTCCTGCGTGTTACCTGACACACAGGGTCATTTGTACATGCCATTTCCATCATAGGAGGCATAAAGCTAGGGTAAAGTCTGTTTCTGTTGCTTTCCATGGAGAGACAAAGTATTTTTGAAAATGCCACCTAATATGCAAAAGCAAACATCATGAAGAGTTTTAGTTTAAACCCTGTTCAGCGTAACACGTTGGATTTCTATTTTTCTATTTTTCTTGTTTAAAAGTTTAACTGTAGAGCTTGTGTCCATTAAATGCTAAAAAAAATCACTCAGTGTCAGGAGTTCCTTTGCTTTGCATGTTGTCCAGTGTGAAGAGGGGATAAAATTGTACAATATTTGTTCTAATTTTCAGTGTCCTTCATTTAAAACATGATTTTTTAAAAAAACTCTGAAATGAGATGCTGGAAATTTCATTCAGCACCGTAATCATTCGTGGGGTGTTATTTCATTTTGAGGCTGAGGCTTGCAGGTGGTGACAAATGATGTATAGCTAATGTACTGTGTATTGGAGATTAAAAATGCTGTATGAACTGTTCCAAAAACTGTTTGTTCCTAGACATTTTGGGGTTTAGGGGAGAGGTGAAATATTGGTGGAGAGGCAGATTGGTTCTTGAACTAGAGAGGTGAGCTGTCTGCAAATGTTAAGGAAACTGAATCCTTGTGCTCATAAATTTATCAACGTGGAAAAAAAAAAAGATTGAATAAACGAAGCTTCATCCCTTGTTCTGTCAAGAAAACCAAACTGAAAACTGTGTGAAATAACAGAAACAGAATTTTTCTTAAATTGGGAGCTCTTGTATGACACTTCCAAAGACGTGAGAGCATCTGGTAAAAGTTACGGAGAGCTGAGCGCTGGCTGGTTTTTTTTATACATATCTGTCCTTTCTTTGCCTGCTAATACTCATTCTGCAGATACTAATGTGAAAAGTCCTCTATTCTTCAATTTGGTTTCTTGATAGTGCAATAAGTACATGAGGACAAAATCAGGATGATGTTACTAATTTTTCATACTTTTCACCTATCCAGTCAAGGAACAAGTAGAGGAGCTCATCTCACACCAGCAGCTCACTCAGATATGACTCCCAGAAACAGATGGGTTTCTAAAACCTGTGTGTGAATAAACAAATGTTTTCTCAGACAGCAGGGCTGATTCAGAGATAATTGTGACTAGGAAAGAGTCTATGTGATAGGTAATTTATTTGCAATCTGACTGGATTTATCCAGAATTTTGCAAAATTAAGATTTTTATTTGTACCTTATCAACTTGTCCAAGCTGTCAGCAATGAAAAAGTTGCAGGATTTATGATGATCATAGATGCTTTTCTCCCAACAGATGATTAGTGTTATGAGAAAAGTTACATTTATCTTGGATGCTTGCTAAACAAACACCGTATGTTTCAGAAAGGTTTCTGAAAAGCCAGCTGAAACAAAAAAAAGGGGAAAAAAGAGCCTGGGGGAGAAAGAAATTCTGACTCACTTCTGGAGACATTTTAGAGAAGAGATATAAGAGCATGTAGTTCTTCTGAAGAGGAACACAGAATCCAGTAAAGAGTAAAAAGTCTGATATTTCCTCTTAAGAATCACATGATGCCTCTCAAGTTGCAACATCTTTTTATTGAATAATTTCTTGTTATCACCTGTTTTCTTACCTGTTATTTCTCCACTTCAGTTATCAAAAACATTTTTGGCAGTTCAGCTGTGTTCCTTTTTAATATGGGTCTTTGTTCTGCCTGTTCTGTCCAGGCCCAAAATCATTCCTTAGTTTTGCTTAAAAGCTTAGTGTGGTGGAGTGCCCCCCATGCAGGGAAATGATTTCACCTTATCAGCAATGTAAGGGGACATGGCAGATATATCTTAGACAACAAAGAAAGGCTGGATAAGTATTGGTGAATCTTACTAAAGTTACTACTTAAATATATATAAGAAATTTGCACATTATAATATTTTCATCTGTTTCTCTTCACATTTTCTGTCTTACAGCTACATGTTATCCAAAATGCAAAAATGGGGGAGAGTGCCTCCGACCTGGAAAATGCAGATGTCCACCTGGGTATGGGGGTAGATACTGTCATAAAGGTAAGACCCAAGGAAGTGGTAGCTTGGAAAGACAAGGAGTTTGAAAACAAACTAAATTAATTTAGGATGCCTCAAGTCCTGGATCTAATGCACTTTGAAGTAATGACCTTAATTCTGTAAATCTCTGACCTTACTCTCAAGACATCCATGGCCTAGAGGGTCTGCATGCTTGCAGAAGGATGGGATGAACTACACATACTGGAAATGTGTTGTGAGAATCTGAGCAAGTTTTTTTGCCTTGGAAAATACCCTTTTTATGTGCTACATAAATATTTCATTTAGCTCTATAACAGATTCTTTCTAAATAATTTATTGAGATAGCTTGTATAGATACATATTTCTGCATTAAGTGGTTGAAACTTTTATGTAGTATCTGTAAGATGGTAACATTGAGGGCCAGTCACTGAGGATGTGTGTGGCAACGTATTGTTGAGAGTTAATGGCAGATGACAGAGAAGGAGTAGCAAAGACCCAATTTTTATGGTTTTGTGAAGCCTATTGAATATATGCATGTATTGGAAAAGGCAGTCCAAGAAATCATTGTTGTACATGTACAAACTTGTGGTGTGGGGCAATGTGCTATTATGGAATCTCTCACAAAATCACAGGCTGGGAGAGGTTCGAAGGGACCTCTGGAGGTCATGATTTCCAAGCTCCCTGCTCAAGCAGGGCTACCTAGAGCCAGCTGCTGAAGGCCATGTCTTCATGGCTTTGGATATCTCCAAGGAGAAAGACTCCACAATTCCCGGGACAATCTGTACCAGCATTTGGTCACCGAAATGCTGTGAAGAGCTGCTGATGATTTTCTTGTCCTTAATGCGGCTGGAAATGGTTTCCAGAGTCAGTTCTTGTATTACCTCACCAGGGACTGAGGTGAGGCAGACCAGCCTGTAGCTCCCTGGGTCCTTCTTGCCCTTTTAGAAGATTGGAGTAATATTTGCTTTCATCCAGTCCTCATGCACTTTTCTCTGTCACCATGATTGATCAAAATTAAATACATTAAATACAGTAACTTACATTGCATGACAGAGTAATATGCAAACAAACATTGAAGAGCTTTTCCAGCTGTGCTGGATTTGACTTGCATGCCCTTGCATTTTCAGTATTTGTGCCAAAAATCTGTTAGCTGAAATTGTGCTCAATACTTGTGGTTGAACAAGAGATTTGGATATTTTATCTACAAATTATCAAGCAGACATCCAAACTGTCCATCTTTATAATGAAGGATAGTTATTTCTCTTCAATACAGTGAAGGTGGTATATAATATATGTTCAGACTTGTGAAAGGAAGCATTTGATTGCACAAAACAGTGATTGTGCTCTCCAAAGCTGATAGCAATCATATGTCTGGCATAAATAACACTTCATTAATGAGGCCTTCAGGGCTTTGATGTGTAGAACAATTCTGAAATGAGGCTAACTCAAGTATTTGGCCTTTGGGAAGGCACTGCTTAACTTGACTATAATCATAATTTCATTTGTCAAAGTAATATCCTCTTCTCTTCTTCTTGTTGTTACATGTAGGTCCTGTCAGGTAAGGAAATATGTGAATCCTTAACCACATGTTATTGGCTTACCAGCTGTGATTTGGCAATTTTGTAGGAATATACATGTTAGTAATTCCTATGCTGTAGCTGATGTACAGTGATGTTACAGCTGAGAAGCAGAACAGTGCCTCGCTCTGAACAGTCAAAATTTCAGTTTTTGCAGATGTGATAAAACAAGTAGTTGATGCCAGATGAGCTGTTTAAAGACAATTATTTGAAGTCCTGTGCTGCTTCTGAAATGGCTGGTGTATGCTGTCTTCCACAGTGAGCTGTGAAGGAGGCTGTCAGAATGGGGGGGAATGCATCTCTGTCAATGGAGTCGTGAAGTGCCTTTGTGCTTCTGGATGGACTGGATCAAGATGCCAGGAAGGTGCGTGTCTACATTCATGCAACTATTGGTATTAATTCTAAAGCTGCAGTAACAAAAACGTTTTAAATGTATTAAAGGACTAATAAGTATGGAAATGTCATTGCATTACTACAGAAATGAGTGACCTACATTACAAGTACTTACACAGAAAAAAGAGTGTAAAATTTGCAATAAGAAGTTTGCATTAAGGCGTACAACTGCTCACATTTAAACCAAGATTCATAACACAGTACCTATTTTATTTTTTTTCCCCATTTCCATAGTCCTGGAAATGCTTTTGGAGTTATACCAGTTCAATATCTGGCCTAGAAGAAAATGTGTTTTGCCATTTTGACTTGTATCATCCTGAATCTTTCATTCTGTCAGGATTCTTTTACATCAGTTTTATAAATCCTGCTGACTTACCCATTCTTTTTCTTGTAGCAATTTGTCCTCAAGGTTGTCGCAATAATGGAGCTTGTGTGGCTCCTGGGATTTGTAGCTGTCCAGCTGGATGGGTCGGTAGAGCATGTCACTTAGGTAAATGACTTCTGACATTTTTCATTTATCCTTTCCTCTGCTTGTTTGATTTACCAATCAAAGTGTTCAAATCTTCAGGGCCTAACAAAGCTTCCAGGGAAAGTATCTTAGAATAGTAACTGTGAGCTGCTTCCATATACTGGAGCTCTTACAAGTATGCACCGGGAGTAGATGGATGTTAAATTTGGTCAGAAACACAGAACTTTTCCACTTTGAAAGAGATTCAGATTTTGGTTGTCACCAAATTAATTACTAGGTATGTTTTGTTGGTATTTCTGAAATATTGTCTGTAAACTGAGACCCCTGTATAAGTAACTGAAAATTACAGAAGTACTATTGCTACTGGTGTGGGTTAGAAGCTTCATTAAATTTTATAGACATGTAAAATTGAAACTTGCTTCTTACTTTGAGGATAAGTTGATAGAATCAACTCCATGTGTTCTTAGAACTCTGAAAGCTGCCTGTAATCAGGATTAGTACTGACACTCTTCCTGAAATACCACTTCCATTTTCACAAACTTAGCTTCACAAAAGCAGGTGATTATAAAGTCTTTAATCTATGGTTCTTGGGCCTTGTATGCTTGTAACAGCAGTGCCCTGATGCTAAAGGAATAATCCTGAGACTACAAAATGAAAGGCTTTTTGTTTACTCTCTGGGAGACTGGAAAAACCCTCGTGCAAACATTGGTTTTGAACTGGATACTGTGGGTGCAGGGTCTCCGGATGTCCTCTGCATCTGATATTTTCACATGGCTGTGGGCATGGCTGTGGCACTAAATCAGGTAGTGTTAGTTCTTCTACAATATATATGGTCAAATAAACATTCACAAGTAATATTTTGATATTCCCATTGACCATCAGAGTGCTTATCCTTTATATTCATCAGTGTATTGAGATAGAGGGTGATATTAAAAACCAGGTGTGGGAGTTGCAGAGAACTTACAGAATGTTCAGCTCCCTGCAGTAATGGTGGAAGTGTTCAGTGTTCAGGTTCTCATTGCCAAAATAATCACTGCTCCCAAAAACTAACTAGGTCTGCATCAAGTTTGACTTCTTTCAGTGTACATGCTCATTACCAAATTGCAGCCCCTGGCTTGTCAGCTGAGCTGGTGTGTAGCAGGGGACAGCTGAAGCTGTGCCTACTCAGCCCTCCTCTGCTCTTGTGGGGGAAGAGGAGGGCAGTGTGTGAGATACTGCTAGGATGAGGTGACTGTTTCCTCATGGGTGTGGATCCAAGCACTGGCTTGAGTAAGTTTCAGCAGGAATTGTGTTGTTCTCTCATTTTTATGGGGGCATCCATCTCAAAAAAAGCCTATGCCTTAAAGAACAAAAATTATAGTATTTTAAAAGGGAAATGGAGCATGAATAAGACTAGACGTACTGTGCCTGTATTCCAGTGAAGGCCACAGTGCCATAAATTGAGAGACATTGCTTTTCACTTCTTCCATTATGCTTTTATTTATACTGTCCCAGTGTAGTCACCAGGGAACAATTGTGCTACTGCAGTGAGACAAAAAGAAAAATGATCCTGTGTTGTGCTGAAGACATGCTGTGTGTCTGGTGTCTCATTCCAGCTGTATGTAAACTGCCCTGCCAGCATGGAGGGAAATGCATCGCTCCAAACGTGTGTAGATGCCGACTGCCATACTCTGGGCCACAGTGTACAAAGAAAAGGAAGGAATGAAGCAACTTCAGCCACGATGAGCTGCATTTTTCTTCATGTAACTATACAGAGGGGAAGTCTGCAGCAGTGGGGGACCTTAAAATAAACATGGTAACTTGATTTCAGACAGCTTTTTGTCCTCACTATATTAAGTACATGGTTTTCTATATGAAAGGAAGGTATTGCTGATTGTAGGAAAGTTGTTACAAATATCCAGCTGTGTGCAGTGTATGACATGTTTTCTTCTCATTTTTTCTTCATAAGCAGAAGTATTATGCCTTGGTTGATACAGCTGACCTTGAAATAAAATTTTCTTCAAATCAAGTACTTGAGAATAGATCTATGCTCTTCTTCTTGATTTTTCTCCCCTTTGACTAAACTTATTGTGTTATATAATTACATTTTTAAAAAGCACATGAAACAAAAAGCCCTCAATTCAGATCATCAGAAGTGAGTGTTAGTTCAAATATAATTTGCCTTGAGATTAAACAGTTGCAAGAGAAATCTTGCAGAGTTTGCATCTTTTTGGAACATTACCAAACTGCAAAGCATCTTATTTAAATCATGGTTATTGCTTTATGTCTGCTTCCTGTCCCTCCCCCTCCAATCTGATCTGGATCTCAATCAGCTAAACAGTATTTTAAAAAAACCCCAACAACTAACACTCCCCCGCCAATACTGTTCAGACAATCCTGCTGTTACTTCCTAAAAGCTTAATCCATGCTGATACTCACTCTAAGAGTCCTTATCTTGACTACTTCTACAGTCATATTATCTGATCATCTCTCAACTTCCAGTTATTTCTTTTCCTTATCCCAGTGAGACAGGGAAATATATTTTTCTTCTGGAGACATTGATAGTTGAATGTATTCCAGATTGTGTTGTTACAGGAGCAGTATAATGGGAGGCTGCAGACTAGCAGTGACTGTGCCAGTCACAAATCATGTGTGGGGTTTGTTGATGTTTGTCTTCTGGAGATGTTCCTGTTCAGCTTCATCTAGATTTCGCAGCCTTTTGAACAGGCTGCAGAATGGACTGAATCTCCTATGTTCATTGTTCCTTGTCTCATTTGTGCTGTTTCTTGAATGGTCCTGCTGAAGAAGGCTTTACCAAAACATACAAACTGAATCAGTCTACTTCCCAAATGATGCTCAAATCAATTTTTATTTTCTTGAGAGATTGATTTTCGTTGTCTTCTAGATGAAACTGGAATATTTATTTTTTTTTTGTCGGAGAATTTTAGCTATGCATTACTTCAGTCCATTTGTTGGAACAACATTTTAACTGTGCTTAACTACCAGAACATGTAGCTCTCATGGGCAGTGACTTATAGGGAGCAGTTTCTCCCAGGATTACAAGCCACTGAGCAAAGAGGCAAAGGTGATGGGGTCTTCTCAGTTACCAATCTTCTCTACAAGACAGTGCCCAAGCATGCAGAGGGCAATTGAAAGGCAATGGTTTAGTTCCTGAGACTCCTGTTTCCTGTTATGAGCAATTTCTGTGTGGTGTAGTTGAGCTTTCTCCTGCGCTTGCTTTGGAGCTCTCAGAGGAAACCTGCAGCAGAGATGCTGTGAAGGATTTCCAGCAGGGACAGGGCACAACATAAGAGCAATCCACATTTTTTGTGCTGTTTTTACTGGGATAACACTGGCTATTTCACACCTGCTGGCGAAAATGTGATTCTCATGTGTGGAACAAGATGACATCATCAATGGTTCTGAAGTTTTATAATGAAGATGATGATGATGATGTAGTAATTCTGTGTCACAGTCCACTACATCATGCCATAATTTAAAAATTCAAGAGCTAGATTTAATACCTTAGGTGACACACTGTTTGCAGGGGAATGGATGGGAAAAAAATTACTTGCATCAGACCCAAAATTTAGAACAAATAATCAGTACTATTTACAAATACAAAGAGGCATAATATCTCAGTATTATTCCCAAAAAGACTGACTTCTACTAATAAAGACAAAAGTGACAGCAATAGTGACTAGAAGCTGGAAGAGATATTGGCCTTGTCAGGAGCAAGAGACCAGAAGCAGTCATTGAGAGACCTGTACTTGGTGTTTCTGAATAGGCCAAAACAAATGCTAATTTACTTTCCTGTTTAGAAATGATTGAAGCAGTAATTTGATGCCACACAGAATGCAATGGCATATTTCAGAAATACTACTTGAACGTAGCACCATCTACTGGCTACAGTGTTCTTTGTGGGTTGGGTTTTTTGTTTTGGTTTTAAGAAATATTTCTTCTTATCATTCAACCAAACTTTTAAGTGCATTTAAAAGTGATTTTTTTAGTTTTCTGGAGTCAAACAATCTTAGAATGTATTATTAATGACAATCTGTGTCCTCAGATTCTTATTTCCACAGTTAAACATACTAAAAAGGCTAAAAGAACTGTCAGTAATGTTTGTATTTTGTTTGTTTTCTGTTCACTGGAGGGTTGAACATACTAGTTACAGCATGTAATTTTTGGAGACAGTTTTGTCTTCCTGTGGGGAGATAACTCATACATGCAGTCGAGAAAAGGTTGAGAAAGCAACACAGAACATGCTAGCTCCCTTATTCATTAGAGCTAACTGTAACACCTTATACAGATACTCTGGTTTGCACTAAAACAACTGTAAAAATTTTAGGGTATTGCAGTGGTTGCATTTTTGATACTCTGTCTTTCTAGAGTGTGCATGGAAAGGTGAGGTGTTTCTTCATTTTAGTTTACTTACATGCACATTTTTATTTATGTTTTCTATTCTGATCTAAGTACTTCTGGCAAGAATGGATTTACTTGGTCCAGCTGTAAAATATCATTTGCTAGCTAAACTGAGCTGTGGGCAGAAGTTGGGTAAAATGACCTGATACCAGCACGTGACACCTTTAAATGACAGGAACTGCATAAACAACTTTAGTTATTAGCAAAACTTTCTAACTTCTATATTTGGGTTTGCATATGTACCCAAATGTTATGTTTTGAGAATTTAAACTTTGGGGTTTTCCATTTGGACAAATAATTGAGTGGGTGTAGCTAATTTGTCAAGTAGCTTCAGTTTTTATACCTATTTACTTTAGGGCTTGTGCTGATACTTCCTCGTGAGTGTGCTTTTGGTAAATGGAAATGTTAGCTTGCTTTCTCTTCTCAGCTATGAAAATATATAATTAACTTTTGTAAAAAGGAAGAGCCTTTCCCATAGGGCCCACTTGTGGTTTTATTTTTAAATCATAGCCAACATGACTATCTGTGGTATTTTCCGTGACACAAGCCCTTCCTTCAGACCACATTGACTGTACCATATTTTAAATGATCTTTTAAAGACCAGGGGCAAAAATCAATGTGCACTTGGGAGAATTTTTGCTGGCCTGCAGAGCAACTGTAGTACAGCCAGGTAATAAATGGATGATGTACATAGGAACCTTCCAGCATTCTTTAGTGTCTAAAGAAATCATGCAAGAAATTCAACAAAGATACCGGCATTGTGCATAATGTGGCAAGAATCACTGCAAAATCTTCAGTTTGATACAAGTTGCCCTTCATTCCTTCAGTGTGGAACTCTGTCAACTCCAACCCTTCCCCCTACTCCCACATCCCCTAACTCTTTTGGGCAAGTTAAAATTTTAGCAGTTCTGTTAACCTCTGTACACAAGCCCTCTACATAGATCCACATCTTGTTACACTGAGCAATTTTACTGTATTGTTGCCACGTGCTTTCTAATTACAGTGAATTCTGTTTCATGTGTATGATGGACAATGTAGTAACAAAATAGTTTCAACTAATCACGTAATTACTGGGCAGTTTTGAAGTAGCTGCCTAGCATTTTGCATGTACTAATAATTTTTCTGCACCATGTGCTTGCTGGAAAATAGCAAAACCAGCACAGCTTAGCATTGAGAATTTTTAGCTACTGTAGCAAAACTCTGGCTGTGCTTTTGTTCACACATCTTGCATTTGGAAAATGTAAAAGAAATAATTTCTGCTTTTAAAACCATTGAAAATAAACAGCAAACACTAACCATTATAATAAAAAAACCCTTTATTGTGCCTGAATTCCTAGGAATGAACATATATGCATTGATTAAGTTTTGTGAGTGAAGGATTGCACAAACTCATTAACCAAACTACTACTAGCAATGGTCCAGGCAGATGTTATCTTTCTTTTCTGCACAGCACCTCTGTAACTGACACATGGAACAGCATGATTACAATAAGAGATTATGTGATATTGGTGTGTTTGTACTCTAAAAACTTTTTCAGTACCTTGTGTATCCAAAACAGTTCCAAGAGCTAGTCAGATTTTGTTCATCAACATCTTTGTGAGATGTGAGAAAGGAAATGGTTCAAGAGGAGTAGGTTTTAAATAATGTAATTTTTCCCAGACCATCAGACTATCAGCCACGTGGATGCTTGATTGAAAGAAACTATGGAAATGCTGAAATTTAAAATGCAAGTGGGAAACTGGACATTTTTTAAATACACCAGTCAGGGACTTGGAAATCCATGAGGTGTCATTCTGGAATGACACTAAGCTCTCAAAATACCAGCTTACTTTGCAAGATGACTTAGGAAGATTATCAAAAGGTGAGGAGAAATCTAGGCACAGAGCTGCTAACAGCTATGATTTAGTAATCAGCATCCCAGAATGGCAGTAAATGGCAAAATTACCTCTATTTTCTTTCTGTTCAAAATTAGGGTATATAAACTGAATATTGCTCAGGAGAACAGGAAGTCATGATGTTTATTTTTGGCTTAAAAAACCAAAGCAGTAAACTTCAATGGCTTAGCTAAAGGGATGTTTGTGTCTATTACCAGAGCTCACTTTGTTATGGCAGCAATTGAAATGTGTTTCACAGCTCTAGGAGAAGAGAGCAGCCCACTGTAGGAAAATTCAGAAAAACTGGAATTTTATTTTTTCAAAAACTATCTGGCAATTGGTGGGTGCTAACAGTTCATTGGAGCAATTGGTAATGGAAAAAAATCTTCTGTGAAGTCTTTACAAATACCTTCTGACATGATGAGTATGGATGGCATGATGTACAAATTTCTCCTCTTATTATTTCCTGTTTTAACATTCAGCATTACTGAAAGCATTGTTGAATTTCTCTAAGAGTCTTGGGAACAAAATTTCCTCCTATTACTGACTGCCATCGCAGACAGGGGCATAAATATCTTACAGACACAGGAATCATTCAGTAGCTGGCTCTTCAAATTAATGACTGTAAGTAATGATGTCAAAACAGGGAAGTTGGGATCTGGCTTCTGGCTGCAAAGGCTTGTCATAGATTGATTTTTAAATCAGAGTCATCCTGCACCTGCATGACTGTTAACAGAACAGGAGTCCTTGCCTCCACTGTTAGTAGCCCAGCCTCAGTTCTGGTTTCCCCTCCTTCCCTGCTACTGGCTTGTCATTACAACAAGACCGATGTAAACACAAAACAAGAAATACCAGTTCTGCTTTTTCTTCTGTCCACAGCCAAATAATATGTATGTAAACAGTGTTTGTAAACAGGAGGTACCATTCACAAGTGCAGAAGTGCTGCCTTCCTTGCTAGAGTCACCCAACAGCTGCTACAGTCTTGTTCCCTCAGCAGAAATTTCATAGTCCAGTTGACTACATGAATAAACTGCAGAATTTTGGGCTCAGTCATCAGATCTGAGAATTCAATTAAGACATCAGAGGCTGTGGGGTTTGTACATGAGGTAGCAAAAAATTACACTTATATATATATGTTTTAGTGACTACAAGATTGTTGTTTTGAAGCTCACCAACATTTGTGATTAATATGAATCTTTTAAAAGATTAATATGAATCTTTTAAATATCTTCTGAATATTCCTTTCATTTAAATGAACTCTGTAATTGCCTTCAACCCTTTTGCTATTTTCAAGTCTCATACATCCATGCAGCATTGCAACTGAATTGCCACACTTCTTCAACCATTACGTCTTTGTACCTTGGAGAGAGAAAACAAATATTAAAACCAGACTTTAATGAGGCACCACATTTTTATAATAAAGTTTATGAAACTATTTTAATGAATCTCTCCTTGCCTGATATGTAGAATCACAACAATAAGTTAAATTTGTGCTTATAGTCTTTTTGTTTCATTAAGAAAATGTGCCATTTTGATCAATGTATGATACAGCACTGTCTGACTGACCAACAATATATGTATTTTCTTGACTAAAAATATACTATGCAGGACATATTTATGAAAACTTTTAAATCAAATTTATTTCTCTCTTTGGGTCACATTTTGGAAATCCGTATTACAAACATTACAGTCTCATTGATATAGGATGTCTAGTTGCATACTTTCAAAACATGTGTGAGCATTTCTTGGTTTCAATTTCTGAAACACACCTACTCCATCTCTCAATTCTGCTGGAAGCACAAATGTGTCTAAATACACTGAAATTAAAAGAAGAAAAGCACCATAGATGATGCGAGAAGAGCAGAATGCTTTTACTCCAGACATCACAAAACAGTTAGTTGTAACAAAATGTTTAATCAAATTACTTCACTGAGTGAACATCAGTACCCAAGCAAGGGAATCCAACAGAAAATTGCATGACAAAACAGAGAAATGGTCATCATTCCCTCTGATACAAAAAAGTAAAGTTATTCCCAAGTTACACTTGATGAATTGACTGGCAGTATTGTTAGTTGGGAAAAGATCAGGGCTTGATTTGATGCAAACTAAGAAAGTCATCGGTAGGACACTCTTCCCTAAAATGAGGCCAGATGGTGGAAAAGAAAGTAGTGGTTGTTGTGAAGAGGATAGTTACCAATTCCTACTGTACAATGAGACAATCAGCTTAATTTGAAACAAAGGAAGTTTACATTTGGTACTGAGAACAATACAGTAAGTATTAGAACCTAAAAATTACTGGAAAAGATTTTAGGAATTCCATTAATTTTCCCTCACTGCAGGTTGAAAGGAAGAAATCAGACAAAATACACATTTGGTGTATATCATGCTGCTTCACTGGACATGGGTGGACTAGTTAATTAACTCTCAAATCACTGTATTGTGATGGTGTCTTGGCTCTACATTTACCTGAATTTTCTTCCCACAGAGGACTCCAGTATAGCCAGGACGACAAGAGCACACGTTGGGCAATACACACTTGCCTCCAAACAGACATTTCTGGTTGCACACAGCTAAAACAGGAGAGGTACATTTGAGGCTTTATTCATGGACACACCTTGCTGAAGGAAAAGTGGATGTTATCTCTAGATACTTATTGTTTGTTATAGGAACCAAGACCTTGGAAGGTATTTTCACAGGGTAACACCCCTCAGCATAAGGAGACTTAAAGATCACGTGGAGCCAACAGTGTTCTTATGTCTATCCCATCCTCCTTTTGCTTTGATGCAGATTTAATGTGAGAACATGCTAAGGGCATGAATGAGACTGAGCAAAGAACATGAGTAAGGTGTTTTTTAGCACATCTTGCTGTTTCAAGCTATCACAATGACCTCTCAGAGCTTGTGCAGCAGCACATGGCACTGGAGCAAACCAACACATACTGCCATTGTCCCAGAGTGCCATCATAACCTGGAGGGCTTCAGAAGGGCTTGAGCAATCTCTGCTGTTTACCCTGCCTTTGACACAGATGTGGATAAACTACATCCAAGGTATAAGGAGGACTTCTCTGCACTGTGCATGGCTGAAGCTTTCTGAACTGTGCAGAAGCAAGAGGTTTCAGGTTGCATTATTCTTACGTGTTTGACACTGGATTCCTTCCCACTGTGGAGGACAATGGCAGGTACTCGGTCCAATACACTCCCCACCATTCTTACATTCCTGAAGACAGATTGCTGCACAAACATCATCACAAAGTATGGTTATATCCCAAGTGGTTACAGTGAGTTTTTATTCAGATTTCAGGATGCTCACAAGAGGTGGAGTGCTTTTCATACACAAGAGTCACATCATCTTCACTCAGATCTGTGTCTAAGGCCAACAGCGTATTAAAGAAGAGAGGCAACTAGAAACAAAAAGCCCTGCAACCAAAACCCACATTCAGAGGTTCTGCTGTGTCAGAAACTGAGACAAAAGCCTGAAATACTGAATTAAGAGAGCACCATTACAGAGATTTATTTTTTCCAAATTTACCTTCCTAAAGCACACACCTTGGCAAGAGATATTTTGTCTGTCATTCAACTGAACACTCAATGAATCAACTCAAGATCATTTGATCCAAAGTTATTTTCTATGACCCATTTCTCTGCACATTTGTCCCTGCTTATTAAGCCATGAACTAACACACCATTATTTCCATTCATTCATAACTGACAATTTGATAATCCAATCTCCCTTCCACAGTGTCCAAGAATATCTCATCCCTGTAAATACTGGTAATATTTTTTTTTTCAAAAAACAACCCCTTTCCAATAATTACAGAAAATAATACAGAGAAATTTATTTTTCCTCCATGCCATTAGAGAGCTCATTGCCCACATCAGTTCTCAAGCTCGGGTGGGTACTCTGACAGACACTAACTCTTTAGCTATGGGATTTCTTCCACCCATTCTCATGCTGATTTTCATGCAGACTGTGCTTTTATCCATGCTGACACAATTTATTTATGCACCATCAATATCTTCATTAAGATAGAATGTTGACCCAGAGATGTGCAACCATCACAGTCCTATTTCTACCTGTCCTAAAGAGCTTGTGCCCACTGCATCATTCATTCTCATCACATCCAACTGTTTCCACAGTTTTCCAATATTTAACTGAACTTTTTTTTCCTATTATATCTGGTTTTATGTCCTACAGCACAAACTAGATTTCTTTCACTTTTTTGACTCATCTCTTTGCAGAAACGCAGATGTTTTTATTTAGACAAGAATCCAAAAAGAAACAATATTTGCTATACATACATATACACCTATATATTTCAGTGATTAGCCATGATTTAGCCTAAGAGCTGCATGGTATTAGTTTTCCATCATAAATTTTGCTGCCAAGTTATAGACAACTGTTTTTTCAACCTGTATATATCCTTAAGTTCTTTGGCACTAACTCTGTATTACTTGTGTGGGCAGAGTTGCCCTGAGTCTCATATTACTTTTAAGGTGTGGTTCTCCTGGTAACTACAAGGTACTTACGAGTGTTACATCTTCTTCCTCTCCATCCTGAAGGACAAGAGCAAATGTTTGGGCCTACACATCTTCCTCCATTCATACACCTTGGCTCACAGACACCTTAAAATCAAAAACATCTGCTGTTTAATACATTTAACTGATTACAGAATAATTTATTGGCTATTTTTGGATCACAGGAAGATTTTAACACTGGCTTACTTTTTTCACATTTTCTGCCTGTGTACCCATCAGGACAAGTACAGACATTATTTCTCATGCAATGACCACCGTTCTTACAAGGAGGGCTGCAGACAGCTAAAAGATACAAACAGGAGGAAAAGGCTGTAGTTTGCATTTTGACTTAGTGATATACTTTTGGCAAAAAAGAGTGCCACACTCAGATTCTGGTATGGACATTCAGCACTATCAGGTCTGCCTTTTAAAAATCATATTAATGTGGTTTGCTGTAAAAATCAATAGTAAAGACAAAATTGGATAAAAAGGAGTCAATGTTGGCAACTACATGTGTACAAAAGTAACCAGAACTACACATAACATACAATGGAACTGGATGCAAGCTGCTTAAATGTTGAGTGGAATACAAGACTAATTTTGAGTCTTCATTCTCCTTGGAGAGTTGTGAAATCAGTCATAAAATCTAAAAAATAATGTAATCTCTGTTTTACACCATTTCTCAGATACATGACTTGATTTTTACTTTTGTGTCTTAATGTTTTCTCACAGATTTCCTCATAATGGCAACTAAGGAGTGGGGAGAAGAAAAAAAGAGAATATTACCATTCTGACAGTGGGCCCCGAAGAATCCATGTGGACACAGGCAAACACCTGGCTTAGTACAGGAGCCACCATTGAGACAAACAGGATTGCACATTGCTGTAGAAATAGAGTGAGGAAGAGTGGGAAACACGACGTCCAAATAAAGTCTTTAAAACATGTGTGACTTTTCCAAGAACAGGAATTAAACAGCTAAGATAACTGCAGGTAACATCATTCCTGTAGAATCTTTACCCCAAATTAAAGGATCAGCATAAGACTTCCCAGAGGTGCTGCTGGCAACATAACTACCATGCAGAGACTCAAGGGAGTGTGGGGGCTCTGCAGCAGAGAACATTTTGTTGCCCACTGCTGCCATGTGAGCCATGCAGTTCCAAATTTCAAACAATGGGAGGTCCTATGGACGCTCTCCCAGGAACATGGAAGCTGCAGGGGTATTACCTGTGCTGCAGGTTGGTCCATACCAGCCGGGTTTACACTGGCAGGTGTCTGGAGTGAGACATTCACCACCATTTTCACAGTGTCTGTTGCAAACCACTACCATCCAAGAAGGTGGGCAAAAACATAAGAGAGGGCAGGGGAGGAGACAGGGGGTGGGAGGACAAGAAAGAGATATATCAGAAATTAATCTTGATTAGTTTTTCAGTTTTTTCCCAAAAATTAACATTGGAAGTAACATACAATTCCTAGCTGAAGAGGAATTGCTAAACAGAGTAATCTAGTCTCAAATCCATAATCGCAAACATAGATGACAAAGGTAAATAAAATGTCTTTCCATGCAAATACCCATGGTCTGGTTATATTTAGTGTTAAAAATGTAGAAGTCTAAATAAAAATTCTAAATCAAATGAGAAATGCAATGCTAAGAGACAAATGGACTGTGTTACGTGATGCAAGTGCAGCTGCAAGCAGACAGGAACACGAGACTGACAAGCAAAGGCATTATATCATGGCTGGGGAAAACCATGAATCCCTTTTTCAGGAAGATATCTCATTCTCTTTAGTACTGCTTCCCAAAGAGCAGCTTTTTTTTTTTTTTTTTCTTGTGAAAATTGAAATTAGAACAAGAAAAACAAAACAAGAAAAGAACAAGAAAATTGAAAGTCCTGGGATTTGAGGAGGACACAAGGGATTTTCTGAATTTCTGAATTCAGGGTCAATAATGCAATGGTACATTCAGGTGAACAATATATAAACAGCAACAATATATAAATTTGGATTCTCTGAAGGATACAAATTACCCATATAAAATCTACCCCAAATCTGGAGTTGCCAAATTGCAGCATGTATGATTTGATACATAAAAGACAATTTATGTGAGACAAAATAATTCCAATCTTTCAGCTATGATCACAGCAAAATTTTCAACTTTCAGACCAGGTAAAAGGAAAGAAGACACCATCATGTGGTTCTGAATTCAGTTTTCCTGTATCCCAGTCTTTCTGACACACCATTCACTGACACCAGCTTCTGAATGTACCCCAGTGTCTAATCAATCTGAGCTGACAGAAGTTAAAAAGCTTCAGGACATATGAAACATCTGTGTGCTTTTCTACAGGTAGTTTCACATACATGGTGTACTCAATTTTTCCATAATCATAAAACATAAATTATTTGCCGCTTTTATAGTGCATTATGTTTTCATAGTTATGTGCAAATATTACCTCATGTTCAAAAAGCCCAGATATGGGAACCTTCAAAGAGGCACAGCTATTATGTCATTTGCTAGCATTAGACAGAAGGCATAAAAAATTTAAACTACAATTTGCTTTCTTGCTCCTGAATAACAGGAAAAATGTTGTGTATTTTTCTCTTATTCTCTTTTGCTTACTTGTATCACATCTTGGTCCCACAAAACCATATGGGCAGGTGCAGAGATTTCTGGCCAAGCACGTGCCTCCATTTTGACACGGTGGTTTACAATGTGCTGCAGATATAGAATTATGTTCAAGAAATCACCTCTAGAATGATGCATGGACTGGTTATGCTTTATAAAAAATGAAATGTTAATAACTGTCAGTGAGCAAAAAAATGGAAACAAAATAAGGAGATATATGCAATGCCTTTGGACAAGAGTAAGTAACAAGAACAACTTAACTTCCATAGTACAGAGTCCCAACAAATGGTGGTCACCCTGAAGAAAAGAAAGCTGACACAATTTCCAGACAGTGCTTCCCACTCTTCAGGAGTGTTAAGCTTAGAGGCAACTACATTCACTGGTGAACTGCTCTACTTAATGTGAAAGGTAAGTTTAGGAATATCCAATCATAAGCACCATTTACAGTGTATATCAAGAAAATCAGGACATATACCAAAATGTAACTCAAGAGTTCTGTTAAAGTGACAGTAAAATGAACACATCTTCATGCTGTCAGAATGAACAGCCATGGGAATTGCTCACAGCATCCTTTGGGTAGTTATGGATTTAAAAGAAAAAGTGCTATATTTACCTTCCTCACAGGTGGAGCCACTGTATCCAGGTAAACACTCACAGACGTTGGGCTTAATGCACTTCCCATGGTTTTTGCAATCAGGTCTGCAGAGAGCTGTAAAAAAAAATCAACAGCACTCTACAAATCATTCATTTGTGCATATGAGTTACCACAGGCAAAATTAACATGCCATACTCACCAGCCTGACAGTTATAACCAGCATAACCAGGCCTGCATTTACAAATATTGGGTGCCACACACTCCATATTTTTGCCACAGGGTTGTCTACATCTTGCTGAAAGGCAATAAAGAAAACAAAGAAAGGAATAAGGAAAGTGAAAGTGGCATTTCAGGACATTGTGTCTTGCCTAATGTAGTGAACCCATCACAGAGAATCCATTAAGTCACTGCCCATAAATGCAGAGTCTAAGATGGATCACAAAAGTATTTTTAAAGGCATCCATACAACTAAAAGCCTGTACTATGCCAGTATCAATAATGAAAATGAGAAAATTCAATACACCACACTTTCCACTGATAATACAGTAACAACATGTTTGCAAGTTAGAAAGACCTCTCAAGATTCTTTTCTTCAAAGCATTTAAGTGCAATAATTTGTAATACCTCTGCAAGTGAAGCCATCTCCGTAATAACCATAAGGACAATGACCGCACTTGACACTTCCATCCTGACTTGGCTCACAGGGTACACCAGGAAAACAGGGTAAATCAGAACAGGTCACTGCTTTAGGAATCACTGCTTCACTCAATTCTTCAGGAAGCATCTTTGGTGGGACAGTGACTTCAACAAGAGTAAATGGCAAATGACTTGCTTTATGTGTAGCTAATCGGTGCAGAACTCTCTGAGCATTTCCACCTTTGAACGCTTTGTTTGGCAAAGAATGTCCTTTGATTATACTTGCTCTGCTGCTAGGGGAAGTCTTCCTGCTGCTCTCAAAATAGCTGAAGGCCAAAACTTGTGCCCTTGTTTTCTTCTCAGGTGAGGCAGCATGGCTCCTTGAAGCTGCAGCCTTTACAGCGTGCATCGAAGAACTGTTTTCAGCATCAGCAAGGTGACCACTGATGGTGCCTAGAGCATGAGCAATTCCAGTAACCACAGGCTGTACAGAAGCATTTTTCTGAGAATCAGGTGTCTTCCAGGCAGTGGTTGTTTTTACTGTGGAGGCTGGTGGCATGCTGCTACTGACCATTTCTGTAGAAATAAATCTCTTAGGGACATCTGTAGAATTGGGAATATAACTTGACATACTTAAAACCTTCTCAAAGGATGATGGTTGAAAACCTAGAGTATTTTAAAAGGAAAGGGGAGAGAAGTATGTGAATATCATATTTTTTTTCCCTTTGAACATGGGGAACGTTTTCTGAACAGATAAACATAAATTCTGTGCTTCAGGAAATCTCTCCTTGTGCTATGTAAGCATGCAGTAGACCCTAACTGGGAGAATTAGAGGAGATCAAGGTATTCTGATTACAACCTCTCCTGCCCTCAACATGGCCTTTCCTTGGCTGGAAGATAAGAACAAAGCACGATTTATAGGAGGCAGGATTTACAGGGGCAGAGATTTTCCCATATTAGGTCAATAAACAGATTTACTGTCAGCAGATTATCAGCTCCATATATTGCTTTCAACTAGGTAACCGAAAGAATTTAAAGAAAAGATATTGCATAAGGTTCATCAGTGTGTCTAAGCACTAGAAGCAGAGATAAAACCACATGTATGTAGATGCTTATACATGCTGATGCACCATGGACAGTATTTTAGGGGAATAAGCCACCAACTTGTAGCACAAGTATTACCATGTTTTATTCTTCAAACTTTTTAATCAACTTTCTTAAACTTTCTGCATGGGTTTTAGAAGTGGGATGTTTCAACTGTTTAATAAACCTCAGAGACTGACTCAGCCTCCTCATTCAAGAGAGCGCAACATGAATGATAAATTCTTCATATTCTGCCCAGGCATAGTGTGTGATTTGTGGAAAGAAGTACAGCACTGTAATCCCAGACTGGTAGAATACAGTATATGGGGTTTTAGCATTATGAGGCAGTGGAGGAATGGAAACCTACCCAATTTATAACTAGAAAATGGTTTACAAAAGATTAAGCTTTACTGAATCATAATAAAGTGTGATCTCCCACTGCTGAAAAGCAAACCATTTTGCAGCTGATGAAGAATTATCCAGCACTGGCAGTGCAGTGAGAGAGTCTTCCTTCCCCCCAACAACAATTCAGAGATAAAGGGAAAAGACACATGACACTTTCCTACAAAGAAACCCCCAGCAGGCACAGACCTGGAAATGCCAGGAACAGCATTTAGAGAGTTTCAGAATAAAGACATTCACTTGCCATATCCTTCACATCTCCTTTGAGTTAAAGCAGGAAAATGGCATTCAACATAATGCCATAAACTTTTGTTTATCTCATGTAACAGATGTCCCTATCCCCATGTTACCTATTTTATGTCAGTGGTTGGTCACTAAAACAAAAGGCAACTGTAAGAGTGTCATACATCACACTGTTAATAAAATCGCTTGACTGACACAAGGGATTTGTTGATATTGACATTTCAGTCTCATTTTTTCAGATCAGAATACAACCCCACTAATTATTAAATTCTGTCAAACTGAAAAAAAAAAGTGAATAGCATAAAACTGACTAGAACTCTTATTTGCCAGCTATATCCTTATCAGTACGTGAATCAGAAATTCCATTTTCTTCAGGAAAAAAATCACCTTTATTGCCTCCAAGTTCTTGTGTGGAATCCTTCCTTTCAATATCAGTGTTATCAAAGCTTTCTGAAAAGATGTGAAGCCACATTAGTAGTGCACAGAAGTAGCTACATTTGTTTAAATTTAAATAAATTATAAACAGAGTTAAAATTTTATTAAATAAAAACCTCAAAATTCAGAAAAAAGATAAAAGTTAAAAAATGTTTCTTAAAAGTTTTTTAACAGAGTATTTTAAAAATACAAGTTATTCAGTAATTGCATGTAAATAAATGTTTGGCAGCTGTCTTGACTTGGGTAAACAGTCCTATGTTAATCAATCTAATAGAAATACATTTTTTCAGTAATTTATTAATAATTTATCATATTATGAAAATAATGAAGAAAAAACCAAAAGAAACCTCCACTGTATAATTCTACTTTGATGTAAAAGAATGGGGGTGTGTTTTGTATCTGGTTTTTTCTACTCTTGGAAAAGCGTTTTACAGCTGTGTTCACCCAGTCTAATATTGCCATCAGCAGAGACACAGCCCTGCTTTGCTGACAAGAGTTTTAATTTATAAACATGAAGCACAATCAAAGATATTTTATCTGAATGCCAATAAGACAATACCATTCTTCTGAGAATCAAATAATTTTACCATGACATAACTTCCCATCTCCTTGCAGATTATTTGGGCATGGACCACAATAGTAAGAACCAAAAGTATTGAAGCAAAATACTCCAGGGAAGCAAGGACTGGATGCACATTCGTCTACATCCTCTTGACAGTTTTTACCTGTATTGAAATATAGATTTAATTTTTTAATAATATTGCCACTAGACTTTGATGGTGTGTTTATAAAAGTACAATGTATGCAAGTGCTGAGAAAAAAGAAAGTGCAATCAATCATTTCAGTACATTTAATAAGAACAGCTGATAAGGTTTGCTATTCACATTTTTTCATCTCATATCAAGTATTTTGCTTATTGTAGAATAGGGAGAAGATGGCCTGTGGGGACCACATGCTTATCTGCAGGAGGAATCACCTGTATTTTCCTGTGTTGATGAATTTACCTTTGCAGAAGAAAACAATGCAAATTAGCTTTCATAATGAACTAAAATAAACAACTATTACAGTCATGCAAGAAAAACCTTGAAGTATATCATATATCCGTACCACAAGACCATTAAAGTTCTTCATAATACAACAGTAAGTTATTTACAGTGAAAAATTAAAAAAGAAGATTGTAGACATAAAATAAAAAACTCCTGTTTATCACTAAACATGATAAATGCATGGAAATAAAATAGCAATTTACCTTGAAGTTCATGTGGACATTCACAGTAATAGCTGTTTATTCCATCCACACATCTGCCAATACCACATTGGTTAAGTTTACAGTCATCCGTATTCACTTGACAGAGATCACCTTCAAATCCAGCCACACACACACAAAGATATCTTCCACTTCCAGGTGGGAAATTAATGTTTGTCACACATGAGCCATTATTTAGGCAATCACATGATTTTACACTGACCTACAAGACACGCCCAATAAGACAGTTTTCTTTTTTTTTATGTACTAGCAATGAGTTCTGTAAATAGATAACTTAGATATCTTATTACTAAGTGTCATTTTACTGTAATATTCATTACCTCTATTTCCACCTTAGTCGTTGCATTGCAGTCATCTGTCAAAGAAAATGTTAATTTATGGACATTCATTGCCACAGCTTTCCACAAAAGGAGACCTGATGGGGAAAGACTGGCACCTTCTGGACCAGAATCCAATGTGAAATGAATAGCAGAGCCCTCTGGATCTGAAGCCAAAAACTGATATAAAAAATCTTCTCCATAAAATGTCTGTAGCATACCCTGAAAAGTTTCAAGCACTGGAGGCTGGTTACCTGTAACAAAGGAGATATTTTCCTCTTCTAAGGAAAATTTGCAATATACTTATAAAAATTAAAAGGAACATATCTTTCTACTACAGAAATCCCATGTACTTATTTCTCCTAAATTCTAATGTCATTTGAATGGCACAGGAAAAACACTTGATATTTTCAATAGCAAGTGACTGCTGCAGGCAGGAATCCACCCGCAGTGGCAAAAACCAGGAGGGAAGAAGGCAGCATAATCAGTGCTGCTAAACTTTCTCATTTCTAACATCATCCTCCTTGCAAAAGAGGTTATGCTCCTTAGGCTTGGAGCATTCCCTCTGGTTTACATTTTTCTCTCATTTCTGACTTTGGCTGTATTGAATTCCAGTCCCTAACATGGCTATAACATGGAAATCCCTTGACTCCCTGTCTGCTGGATGAGTTTGATTTCATTCCTTCCATTCACATCTCATCCTTTTAGAATAGTTGTATCTACCTTGGCTTTCAGTACAGGTTTGAACAGGGACAAGATTTACCAAGACAAGCATCAGAAGTCCCATTCAGACAGGACCTTTCCTAATTGAGGCAGAGTCTTGATTTCATGAGTCTTTCACTCATGAAGACACTGACAGGATGCTTATATTTGTGATATTATAGACTTAGGTTGTCAGGGCAAGGCTGGATGGCTAATACGAAAGCTCCAAGAAATATTCCATTTGGTGAAGGGATCAAGGTGATGTGTATATCCAAAGACTACAAATCTGCACCAAAAGAGCTACAACTCTTATGTTGGAACTTTGTACTACAGAGAAGGAAAATGAAAATTTCAGACTTAAGTTTTCCCTTCATTGTGTGGTTTCTAACTGGACTGGAGTGCAACAGCCTTGGATGTACTTTCAAGTATTTAGGTCATGTATCTATACCATCAATGTAAATGATGCCCAGATATTAAGTGTCTAATAAATAAGACATGTCATTTAATTTGTGATCTCCACTTGTTTGTAATCAGAATAATTTGTTGAAAAATACCTGTTACACCTATACATTGAAGACAAACATGTGGAATGTACCTGTGCTAAATATTTAACTTGGAGTGCTAATTAGGATCCAAAGTGCTAATTAGACTGAAAGTTGTTAATTTTCATTTGTTATTTTTAATGACTACAGCAGGACAGTCAGGGAAAGTAAATCAAAATATTACATATATGGGCTGGAAACGACAATATAATTTTCAGAAACTCATAGAAATGCCAAAACACTTACCTAGTTAAACTTAAAACGTCACTATTACCATAAATTTAAAAACTTTGCAGACTTTCAACTACTTGGTATTAAAAAAGAACTATTTAGAACTTACTTTCATCAACTGACCAAGTTAACTTTGATAAGTCGGGTCTACACAGTAAGCAAGGGCTGGTTGGATTTGTGTCTCCTTCACCATAACAGAGTCCATCTATGTTGCATGTTTTCTCCTTTTAGAGAAACGAAAATGTGATTCATTAATGTTTTTGTTTATAAAACTGGTTATGAAATTATAAGTATCAAATAAAATCTAATTATTCTGCACTTCTATTAAACAACTAAGCCTATTTTTAAATCTAAACAACTGATAGCAGGTTTGGTTTTACTTGGTAATTACGTGAAGAGCTTTTGGTTTGATTTTTTACATTTAAAATTGCCTCATCTCAGCTTCTCTTTCTGTGCATTCAAAATCCCTGTTGGGAACAAGAACAGGGTATGTTCTGCTAATTTTTCTAGATTTTTTTCAGCCTAAAAAAATGCATATTTGCATAATAGAGAGTAGTGAAACACATACCTTTAAGGTACATAGTCCAGATTCTTGTGGTTCACATGTCTGACAGACTCCATCATATAATATCATTGTTTTAGAGTTGCTATAAACAAATCCATCATTAGAAATCTGCAAGGTGAGCAGTAAGAATGGATTAACTGATACAGGTATCGATATATCACCCACATGGTCTGCTAGCCTGAGCTTCCACTCATTAATAGACCCACATGCAGATGTCTAAACTCTCACAACAGTAATCAGAAACTGAATCCAACCTGCCAAGGAGTCTAGGCAGATTTTGACCAACCACACATCTACTTTAAGGTAAATTAAATTGTGTGTAGGCTCTACTCACCTTACTGACTCCATCTGTATGAGAGCTCAGATACTTGCTCACAGAGATTTCTACATGTGCCTGAGCTCAACTCAGCTCTACCAAAGATGGACCCAAGGTCATTTGAAATACTCTAGGGTAACAACTTGGCCTTTAACTTCTACTCTTGAAGAATGTGTGTCTCTGCAGGACCTAGGTTGTATCTACCAGTCCCCTTGCAGGAGAACACTGCCAAACGATACTTGACACTTAAGCTTAGGTGACAGGACCGAGACCCCAAGTTAAGCAAGCTGACTTTTCCCTTTAATACCATTAAATAATGGATAATATCTACATGATGTAGATATTAATCATCTTAATAGAACTATTTGTAAGTGAATATTTGAAATTTCTGAGAGTACCTTTATTTGCCATCTGGCAATGGGTTTGTCATCGACCACATCCATCACATCAGACTGCTGGCCATCATTTGGTAACTGGCAGTCAACAGTGTTGGCATTTTGGAAGGCAGCTGGCATAGTTAGAGGTTCTCCAGGAATCCATTGTCTATCACTGTACTGAATGTTAAGATAGAAAATTTGTTTTTCATTGAAATACATCACGGAAACATTTTTACCAGAGAAAAGCTCCCCATGTGTTGCACAGTGTTTGAGCAAGTCTAATGTGTCTGGATTAGGATGCAGTGGCAAATATTAGATGACAGTACTTGCACACACAGATTTTTACCTAAACCTGCTACTGTGGAGGAACAGGCAGAGAAGCCTTTCCTGACGCATGGCCCTTAGGCACAGCATTGCCAAGGACAAACAGTCCTTCCAGCTGGAAGGCAATAGGGGGGTGAAGCAGTGGGTGATCCTCCAACACCACTGATCTGACGTTCAGGTGCCTCTGTTCCACTCCATCTTCGCTCCCATGAGAGGACAGGCTTTAGTCAAAGGAACAGATGAGGGTTTTGGCAGGGCTCAGGAATCATTCTGGGTGCAGGGGCAGTACTGGCAGTTGGACATTTAGCCCTTGTACAAGCCAATAGGTTGTTCAATAGAAAAAGACACCATTGACCCACAGATCTTTCTTCTAAACTGCTGTGGGCAGGGCAGGTACCAGGGCATCCAAGGATCCATCCTGAGAGTTCAAGATAACAGAATATGGATGATAATACTATTTGACTGAAGCACTGATGAGGAAGCAGGGATAAGCATACAGAAAAAAAATTAAATTAAATGGAACTAAGAATCCAGGCAGGCTATGAATCAAGAGAACAAACAGCAAGTTAAAAGTATTTGAAGCTTGAGTAGTTTTTCCTGAGCTAGCTTTTTTTCTTTAGTTACTGGAGCCAATCAAAACATTTATTCAATCCCAGTCCTCACATTGAAAGTCATCTGCTTTATAGCCCTTGCCTTTTTTTTTTAACAGAAAAAGAAACACTTTTGCTAAAAAGACATGAGCTACTTCTGTTCCAGCCACACATTTTTTTCTTTCACCCTATACTCATTTAAGGAATTCACAGCAAAGGTAAGTATAAAAGCTAAATATTTCTAAATATGTAATTTTGAGTGCATTTAGTACTGCAACCTTTGAAATGTGATACAGTCTACTTCTACAGAAACCTTTTGTTATTACCTGGAGGCAAGTTCAGATAATTTTTTCAGAAACAGTTTAACCTTTCAAAAACCAATTAAAAAGCCTTCAGATCTGTAAGCATTCCAGTTCATAAGGTTCATAGAAATTGGAGTTCAATGTAAAACAGAAGGAAATAAAACTGTATTTTTGTTTTGCAGAATTAAACATACTCTCATCCTTTACCTTTAAATTCTCCATCTCTGTAATCATAGGTTCCTGGCCATTTCCTACCCAAACCTCTATCAGGTATCCACCCTAAACTGGGTAAGACAGCCCATGAAAAATAGATTAGATTTAACCTTTCAAATGTGAAAATATTGAAAAGTAAAAGAAACATTGAAAAGTAAAATGGCATTCTATGAACATGCCTCTTTTACAAAATTTTGATCATTTAAGTTCAATTTCAAAATATGTGCAGTTCTATACTGTTGCAAGTTCATTGACATTTCCTTAAATTCACTATTTCTCCAGCCTGAAAAACTAAACAACAAAAAAAACAGTACCCAAAACTTCCTTTCTTTTGTATTCCCAAGGAAAAAATTCGCAGTTAACAGCAGTAAAATGGCTCTTGTCAGTGAGAAGATCATCATTAAAAGTGATTAATTAGGAAGTTTTTGTGTTGGGAGCCAAACACAGCACCACCAAGAGAGATTTCAGAACATTTTGCCATGAGTTAAAACTGAGACATTTCAAACTGTGATAAGTGAACTGCCAATAATTGTCTTACTGCAGGCTTGGTCTAAAAGTCTTTTAATGTAAGGGGAGCCTAAGCTTACTCTCGACAATCATTTCAAACCAACTTGAGTGAACACATACTGAGTTTAAGAAAAATCTATAGCAAGCATTGCCTAATCTGTCAAAATAATTTCAGCATCTGCTGAAAATAGCTAAGGAAAACTATTGTCTCAGCAACAAAATTCCCCACTGAATGGCTCCCCTTTTGCCAGCTCTCACCACCTCCATCATCACACCAGTAAAATACAGTTTTACTTTTAGATTTTTTTGTTCTCATGTCTAACGTGGCATATAAAGTTGTAATTGCTGACCATTTATTCCAGGCTATAACTTGTAAATTTCTTATATATTTGCCTTGAAAATTTTTTTTAAGAATGAGCAACAGCAGTCTCTCTACACAAATACCCCTTAAGTTTACAGTGAAACATTTTTTAATCTCCTGTTCAAACCTGACATGTATCATTAAATAGCCATGGTATTCTATCTCTGGGAAATGGACAACATATCAAAAACACCTTTATCTTTTCCTAACAGATTTATTATGTTTATAAAAGGCTATTTCAAGCATTAGATTTGAGACAGAAATCTAGTAACAGCTTTAACCTTGCTGTCCTTCTTCAAAGAAGTGGTACTTCAATTCCTCTCCATAAGCACTTAAAAATACAACGATGTACTGGTTGTTACTAATAGGGCTGCCCTTGCCCTTTTCTGATAGATAGCTGCCATATGCTCTTATCACCCTCCCAGCTGCTGAACATTCCCATTATGTTTTGTATTTCTCTTATCATGGAGGAAATGGCAATCTTGCAAAGTCTTGAGTGTTTGCTGCAAAGTGCTGAGTGCCTTTGCTTTTAGCTTGCACTAAAGCATTGGGTTGTGCCCACATCAATGAATAATATGTTTGACGTTTTGTCCCTTGTTCTCTAAGAAGTTTAAAATTTAATTGTCACTATTCAGGGAGACCTACTTGCAATTTGATGATTTCACATTTCAGGTTCAATGAGTCCCTGAAGCCATGTCCAAACACTCTCACTGATGTGCACTCATACTGTCGAATATCACACAGCCCAGCATTCTCCAGCTCTGTAATTTCTGGAGCCTGGTCTTGGAAGCAGAGATTAGACAATAAATGCTACTATGAGAATTCATTCATATGTATTTACATTATGCAATATGTTTCTTTTTCTATCCAACCTATGTGTACACAAGAAAATCTGGACCCAGCTGAAGGGAAGCATAAACAGAAAGACTTTACATTGTTAAACTGAAACTTTAAATTTAAAGCTAGGCTTCTGTCTCCTCTTGGAACCTCAGTATTTGAAGCAGAGAAATTTCAAACGATAACAAATGCTTGTGAATACATGTCTTTCTCAACTATGGCTCATTACATCAGACTTCCAGAATAAAACTGAAATGAAACTAAGGCCTTTGAAATAGGAACTGGAAAGGAGACACATATGTAATAATTAATATAGGGATTATTTTTTGTTAAAAACTAAAAGAAAAATCTCAGATTGAAGTTATTTCAGGAAATAAACTGACAGATAAGAACACTCAAAAACAGTTTTTAGGGGGTAAAACTAGCTTATTTTATTCCTCTTGACATGAAATATTTCTTATTATTCTATTCCCTCTTTCTCTAAGTTATTAAGCTTTTAAGTTATTAAAACAAAAACATCATTGCAAACCAAAATATTAACAGGTTTTATTTTGAAAGAGTTTTGACTTTGGTAGTAGTATTCATGTTTTTCCAGTGTAATTGTTCAACTGAATTTTTAGTGAATATCTTACCTACTAAAAATGAAAAAAAAAACCCTGCCCAGCACTATTTGCTATAACTCTTTTTTCTTCACCACCAATTCTGCTCCCATCTCATCTAACAGTTAGCTTACAGAGATGTAACCGAAGACAAAAACATCCATTTAGAGTTAATAAACACGATCACATAAACTATACAAATCTAGGGGAGGGATGAATGTGGCATATTTTCCCTGAAGGAGACAGCATGTGGAAACATTGTCAGTCTCTTGGGGCTACACTCTGCATTACAAACTGACTTTTTAAATCTGACCTACTAGAAACTAAGCTCATGTTTTTTCCTTGGAAACAAGAAGGCTGAACACAAAATAATTATAGCTGTAGTAAACTGTAACTAAATAATTGAGAACTCTTGCCCGTGTACAAATGCAGGAGAGAAACGCAGCAAAAAAAATGCACTTTGTTCAAACACTGAGAACATTATTGAAGTAAATCTCATTTTCCCCCCACTTACCAAACACTATGCTGCAGTCATATGAGCTGTAGCCTTGAAAACATGCACAGCCCCACTCTGTACATTCCCCATTACCACTGCAGAGACTGGGACACTTTAAAGCAGTAAGCAGGCTCTCAACTGACTCTTCAAGTTCCTGTGGGTTGTAATTTATTTCTTCTAAAATTCTTTTCTCACATTCATTCTCCAGCAGAGCTAAGGAAGCCTCTGCCCAAGCGAGGTCATCTTTCAGCAGCAAATCTTTAACACACATATCGATGGCATCCCCTGTTCGCCGGCCAAGGAGGGCACCACAGGATCTTCCTATGCTGGAATTAGCTACTGCCTGCTGGCACAGGAACAAAGCACTAGATTCAGTGAGGCCTGAAGGTGTGGGCCAAGAAGAAAGGAGCTTTTCATCTGTGTCAGTGGCATGGTCCTCTGGGAAAAAATAACTATATCCCTCTAAATCTGTTTGGCTGAGACTCTGGAAGACGAATACTGGATGGTATTCATAATAATTCTGGCGCTTCCCTCTACTTGTAGCAGATGGAATTTTGTGAAAATGACCACTGTAATGGTGAGAATTTCTCCTAATGTCTAAGCTTGAACTTCCCTCTCTTTCTGTACCTGTACTTCCCACCGAGCTGGCAGAGAGATGTGAGTTTACTAGTGATGTTTTGTGAAGTTTGGTTTGATTATTCTGCCTCTGCACAAGTGCAGATGAATCCATTTCATGTGTAGATGAACGTTTCCTTAAGCCCCTGACAAGATCAGCAGGACCAAGATACTCAGCAGTGACATCCAGTCCTGGTATCAAAGAAAGAAATCTACCATTTTCACTTTCTTTACAAGACAGAGGAGGTTCTGACTGAGTAACTGTCTCCAGTTTCTTTGCTGGTTGATATAATCCGGCATCTTCAAGTGTACAGTCGCAGAAGAAAACTTTTCTAGAAGATGTTAATGAAGCAGGTGTCTTGTCAAACAAGCTCTCTCCTGGTAAAATTCTAGTGAGGAAAGGAAAATGTGAAACTGTATCATTTGAACTATTTTCTTTGTGCTATTAAAGTATTAACTTTTTCTCATTTTTGCTGTTTCATACTTCTACAGAGTAAGTCTGCAGCACACAGCTATATTTAAACACCAGTTAAAACACAAAAGTAACTTATAAAAGAACTGAGATGAGTGGGTATTTTCTGTATACCTTGGTACTTTGCTCCAAACCTAATCAAACTAATCTTACATCATAGTGCTTAAACGCTTATTTGGCAATTCAGTTTCAATTTTCTCCTTAATTAATTATGGAATGTAATTATGACATTCTAATATCAACTTGAAAACTTAAGGAGATTTTTTTATTATTATTTTCACAAGTTTTTAAGAGTGTGAAGGAAAGGTAGAACCAAAATGGTACACCTATGCAGCAAAAGCAATAAGATGCATAGCAATGTGCATTTATCAACAGAAGCATTTTGTTACCTCCACTCCTTAATAAAAGAAAAAGGAACATCAGCATGGTTTGGGATTTCCATGCCACTCGCAGTGTGATAGTCATTCTCTGCATTTCCATCAAAGGTGCCACAGAGTCCCACTGTATGTCTGTAATCTGAACTGGGGGCCCTAAGAGTTATGCTCATTCCCCATTCACTCACATCAGCACGAACGAAAGCTCCAGAAGAAAACAAAACCTAAAAAGAGATTGAAGACAGCCTCATGAGAAACATGATTTTTTATTTTATGTATTCTGTAAGCAATTATTTACCACTTACTGTGACTTTTCTTCCTAGATAGGATTCAGTTATTCTGACATTGCTTCCTGTTGTGTCCCTGTTTATTACAGATAAGTGTGGCTGTGATTCATGGAGCTGACCACTGCACATATCAAATGCAATTATATCACTTCCTTCCTTTGCAACAAAGCCACAGTTGCAGGATGCTGGGTAGTGAAGACTTCCACAGTCCCACTGGCGAACATGAACTTCAAAATCTCGTGATGTACTCTTATAGAGAACAAATGTTCCTGTTTTAAAATTGTCATAGACTCTGGAATCAAAAGAATAGCATGTGATATCACTTTGGTTGTGAAATTACTCTATCACTACATGTCAGCAACTTTATTTTCAAGCAGATTTCTAATATTTGGTGAACACTGATAGTGAAACTCATTTTCCAAGTTAGAAAAAACAGTACAGCCCACAGAGCAAAACACAGCTTTATCCTAAGCAAACCCTACCATATCTTCCTCTGAGCAGCTCTAAATTAAAAAAAAAATCTTCTTTTTACAGCAGAAAAGAAGGATCACGAGTAGAATATATATAGACAATGGCTGTGAATGGACAAATAAGCATGAAGCTATTGCCATTATTTGATTTTAACAGTGCATATGGAGGGTACTTCTCAACCTTTGTGTTTCTACAATGGTACACCTATGCAGCAAAAGCAATAAGATGCATAGCAATGTGCATGTGGGGGCAGCTGCTGAAAACTGCACAAGTACCCTTGACAAAATGATTTAGAAAGTCACATCCTTTTAAAAAGGTCTGCTTTATTAAGATGGAGATGGGGAGTGCTTATTCCCAATGATCATTTAAGATGAAAACCATAAATAGCAACTTGCTTTTTTTCCTTAGGGTTAGCCATCTGTCCCCTGAAGCAAGGTTAAAATAGTCAATTTAATGATTCAGCAGCAAGAAAAAAAACCTGAAAGAAACAGAAAGAAAACCCCCAAACTTTTGCTGTGAGTTTAATAGCCTCTTGGCTATAAATGGCATTTGACAGTTGATTGTAGACTGTCAATTTGCTTTGTGTATAATGGGCCAGCAGACAAACTGCAGATGGCTGCACTACTGGGACTGCATCGGACTGTCCATAATTCAGTAGACAATTTGTTTCCTCAGTTTGTAAATAAAGTAGCAATGTAATTTATCCTTAAAAAGAAAGTTCTTTCTCTGCAGCATCATGCTTCCAGACAGATCACATTTCAGTAAAGCACTGCATCATGAGAAAGTTTGATCACAATGCATCCATGGTTACAATGCCCAGTTAAGACATCCCTAAAACTTCCACTGAAGGAGGAACTACAAGATCAGGATAAGCCCATTGACTTTCTTAGTAGTAATAGTCAAAGTTCTATCAGAGAACCAATCATAACTTTTATTTCCCCACCTGTTAACATGTGTGGGCTGAACATCCTTTTTTGGAGCCAACATATCCTTCTCACCCTGCCACTTGAAATGTGCTTCTGCTGAACAAAGAATATAAAATTCCCAGGTGTGGAACCTGTATTTGTTCAGACATTCTTTGTGAATCAGAAATACCAAAACCAGCTGCAGATAAGAAAGCTGTTTTCACTTCAAAATCCTTTTTGGCCAGTGATGTGCAAGTGACAGCAGAAAGTTGCTTTCAATGCCACTAATAAACACAGCAAAATGCTACCCAGACACCAGACAGCTTCTCGTAATTTGATCCTTACAAGGATTCAGACACTGACACACAGAAATAGGGAAACCATGCTTTTGTTTGGAAACACCTTTGCATTGAATTTTTGTTTACTCAATCATTTTACCATGGTTCATATTTAATATGCAAAACATTTCTATTTTTTGCAGTCAACAGACTCCACAGCTACCACTCCTCTTGTCCATTTGCTTCATTCTCTTGTCACAACCCCAAAACTTGCCTCGAGAAATGCAAATATTACAAACCTCATCATGACTGGAAAGCTTTTACCAATTAAAGCACATTTATCCTTATTGTCATAAAAAACTGGAAAACACTCAGTGCAACTGCAGGAAACTGCAGCTTACTTGTATCACCAGCACAGATTTAGAATAAATATAGAAATAATTAAAGAAAT
This sequence comes from Trochalopteron elliotii, assembly GCA_024734555.1. Lineage (NCBI taxonomy): Eukaryota > Metazoa > Chordata > Aves > Passeriformes > Leiothrichidae > Trochalopteron > Trochalopteron elliotii. The sequence continues at coordinate 2,309,207 of JANPWX010000215.1, forward strand.
AAAACACACTCCCCAAAACCCACCCCAAAAAAACTCCAAACACACATAAAATTAAGAGCAGCAAGCCAGTAATTACCTTCCATCAAAAGTAATTATATGAGGGTCAGTAAATGAGTAACAGTAGGCAGTGGGTAGATCCTTTACTGTAATCTTCAAAACAAAGAAAAAGATCATAAAGCATGTCAGGTTAGGAAATAAATGCACTCAGGTACATTATTTATATTATGATAGTAATTTAGATTCTAAAAAGTATATTAGATTATACTTATAATCAATCTTAGTAGTTACTTCAATATTAAAATGTAAAACAAAAAATTCAAATGAAAATACAGAATTTCAAAAAAAAAAATAAAGCAACTAAAATCAACCACTTAGAAATCATGGTGTGAATCAGGAAGTCACAATTGAAATAAAAGCTTCACTAGCACCAGCCATATTTCTGGACAGTTTACAGATCTTAACACAAAGATTTTCAACCTGTGTGCTTTCTGGAACATAGCCATTCCACAGGAAATTCTCACTGGATATAGGTTCGACCACAATTGTGGTAATCCTGTCTCCATCCTGCATGAAGTCTGTCACAGCAGTGAAATAAATTACAGCTTGACTACAGATTCCATTACTGCAGGATTTCTGGAGAAGATCCACATGACAAGAAGAAAGAGCCAAGTTTAGACCTAACTGCTCTTTACCTGTTTTAAAGAAAATACATCATTAGTGCGTTCCTCCTCTAAATAAGCCACATTCTCCATACTACTGTTACTATAGATATTAACTTATTTACACACGCTTTCATAAATTAAAATAATTATGCATTTTTCTTGGGTTTAGTCATGCAAAAAACCTCCCATCTACCTCTTCTTATACACACCCGAGACAATGTTTTTGCATTCCCCAGTTTGATAGACAAATGGAAATCATGATCGGCTGGATAATGTGAAAAAAAATGCTTGTCTGCAAAGGCAAGTCTCCTTCTGGTTCACAGGATTTGTGCTTGAGAAAATATTACAGAAAATAGTTATAAGTAAAAAATGATGACTTTGTGACTGCATATATAATACTTGCAATGCAACAGGTAAACAAAATTACCTGAATCATTAACTTTACAAGCATTACAATATTCTGTCTATTCAAGCTCAAGAATGTGCCTCTGATGTCAATGTCTACCAAAACACCTGCAAACTTCAACACGTAATTCTTTCATATTTTCAGCAGCATCATTAAGACTCTGAATACTTTAACATTTTAGAAAGTATTTTACAGTGTAACAACTTCTCTGAAGAAGGAAACCTGCACCGTATTTACAAAAATATAATTAAATATACAAAATGTAACAAAATCAGGGTAATACTTACCTTCATCAACACTGTTTAATGTTAGTGAGATTTTGCAGTCACTTTTTAGTTGGCTAAATTCAGGACAAGGAATAGGAATGCTACTTTCTATTGTCAGTCTGTATTCTTCCCCATTCTCTGATATTTCATATGTTTCTGGACGTATCTAGCACACAAGAAATTGTACTTAAAATGCTGTCTTTGTGAGTAAACTGCAGCACTGCTTTCAAATCAGCTAAGAGTGCTTATTTACATGGGGTGAGGAGCAGCAGCATATTGAGGAGAAGATTCAGACACAGCAGCCATAGTCTTGAGGAGGTGGGTAAAGGGGCAAGGATAAGGAAAAGACAAGAAAAAGGATGAACTAGGAAAGAGGGAGTTAGCAAACCACATTTTCACCACAAAAATGAGTAACCCCTGGAAGCTAAGATACAAACAGCTTTGTGTACTGTCTGGGTGCGAGGAAGGAAGTGGGAAGCTACCTAACAGGTAACAATTCCAAAAGACTTTGGACACACCATATTTCTCCTGAGATTCCTCTCTGCAAGCTTACAATATGGATCACCAAAAATGTATAATCAAAAGCTCAATTAGAGATCAGTAACTGGAGCCTACAGCTGAGCTTGGTGGACTGGGTTGAGTCCTGAATGCAGGCTCACAGGGAAACAAAAAGAACATGTTTCCTCTTTGCAGGGTACGCTGCAGAATTGCACCTCCGTGAGAGAAATGTGGGCCCTGATCCTACAGAACCAAGCTCAGGCTAAGTCAGCAGGACTATACACTGTGTAATTAATGTAAGATGCAATAAGAATATGTAATAATATGTAATTAATGACATGCAGTCTGTGTTTCTGGGACTGGGGTCCCATTCTTGGCCAGCAAATGGGTCCCTATAGCTCTACCCACAGCAGGAACTAAAACTAGTCTGGTGCTTGGCCTCTGACCAAGCAGCACAGCCCATCCCACAGCTACCCCTCTTCAAACCCAGAGCAGGTTGGCTCAGGGCTGTGCCCTCAAACTTTATAAGCACAGCACAAGGTGGCTCCAGCTGCTGGAAACCAAGGCCTGCACTGTGTTGCAAGCTGCCAATTCAGCCTTCCTGCACCCTGAGTACACGGGGAGCACACAAACCACTGTGACCCTCCTGTTTTTGGACAAATTTAAGCCCACCTCAGCTGACAACAGGATCTACTAATTCACAGTTTGTATATTTTAGGTGCCTTCTAGTCAGAGGACTGACTTCAGTAGCAATACTCAAAAATTCCTACTACGTTATGTTTTTACAAAGTTACCTTAATTCCAGCAAAAAATTCCTTGCTCTCAACTGAAGAGCTTTGTGTATCTGGCTTCTCCATGAAAAAAGAAGAACTGCTACAGTAGACCTGTAGGGTAAAACCAGAGTAAGAGTATGAAATGGTCACATGAAGACAAAATTCGGCCACCAAGGTCAGTTCAATGATTCATCATGGCCAGTCTTCTGGTTGCACCAGAAGGTACCAGTTGACACTGGTAATTGAAAAATACAGCTAAAGAAAAAGAAAAGTAGAAACAGACTGAGCATCCTAGGACCTTTTCCTGGCACATTCTACCAGGGGAGCAGAGACTTATTCAATTAATGGCTGCACACAAATCGTATTTAATGAATACTTTAAAAATCTTTTCCGGAGCATTTCTGCAAGGAATGATACCTATGAAAATACATTTTACACTTGTTTACATGTTATTTATTACTTTCTTTTCCATTTCATAGTTTTTGCCTTTTAATTTTTTTTTAGTGATCATCAGATCTTAGATTATGATTTTCCTGATGTTATAGACAGGATAATCTTTTTCAAGATCAGGAATACAGTGTGATTTCCTTCCACTGAACCAGTTTCGTGCTACTAGACACTGTGGTTTTGCTTTGGTTTGGTGTTTGTTCTGGCATTTGTTTTTAGTTTGCTGTATCCATTTTGAGATGTGTTGACCATACAGATCCATTTCAGATCCTGAAAATAAAAGTGATTCATAGCAGCAGGAGGTAGCTTATGACTGTGCCTTTCCTTTTGATTGTCACCAAGCCAGCACTGTCAGGCAAGTCTTCACAAAGTCCCCAAATGATTTTAGCAATGACAATTGCTACTGCTGTCCATAGGCCACCCAGGCAGCCTGGCTTTGGCTTGAACATACACATGCATACCAACCACATTTTTTTTGTTTTTTTTATTTTCTCCAGGAAAACCTAATCTTTTTTTTGGTCTATGTAGGTGAAAGATGTACTGATTTTCAAACGTCTAGGCTTCTCAAAGTTACCATGAGAGCCTAAGTCTTCATTCTGGTACAATGGAAGGTAAGGCATCCCACTGCTTTTGATGGCAGAGATTGAAACATAAATCCTAGACACAAAACCAGTAAGCAGCAGCTCATCCAGAGAAAAAATATATAGCTAATGAATCAACAACACAGCTTTTCACAACCTCTGGTTCTTACAGCCTCTCACTGAGATGCAGTTGCATCCAAAAATCTTCTTAATTTAAAAAATTTACCTCCTGGAGGCACATTGCACTGTATTGAGACAACCAGTCTCAACACCTCAGAGGCAGTGGTAGTTATATTTCTGTTATATTTACACATTCATCTGGGCAGTTGGTGTAAATAAGTAGAGACAGTACTGGCTTCTGCCAAGAAAAATTATACAGCAAAATGTTGGACCTCTCTCTAAAAACTGTTGGTGTCTACTGAGCCATATTTACAAATATACAAAGAAATCAGAATGTTTTAACATACTCTGTCTCCAAGTCTGACATTTATCCCATCTAGTTCTAGCAGTGAAAAGGCATGAACTGCTGTTTCATGTGTAAGTTCTTCTTTGACACCGTAAGGAGAAAGTCTTGACCAAGTTACGATGAATCCAAGAGAGCTGTTTGCAAAAGGAATGCCAAAGGTACACCTCAGGTAGATGCTGCCTTTGATCATCTCTGCTACAACTTCAGGAACAGATGGAAGTGGTGGTGACACAGATGCAGATGATGTAGGAGCCAGGTTACCTAGTCAAACAGAAGTGTGGTCTGTACATTTTATTCTGCTCAAAATCAGCACTGGATACAATAACGTTGACATGTCTTTTGCCAGTTAATACACTAATAATATTTACCTTTTTAATATGTGGAAATACTACATAATTTCTTAAGAGAATCAAAGAAAAATGTGTATCTTCCTTCTAATAATTATTAAATGGAGAAAAAACTCTTTATATTCTAGACAATAGGAAGGTGCTAAAGAGGGGAAAAAACCCAATCCAAATAAATCTAAACCAAGAATGTAAACAAGAGAATAAAATTCAATTAATTATTTTACCAGGCAAGAGAGAGCAACATGCAAAGGAATCTGTCTTACAGAAGAATAATTTTTAATAATATTTATGAAGAAATTGGAGAAAAGAAAAAGAAAATAAGGAAAAAGGAAAAAGAAAAAGGCTATTTAGAAAGGAACAGAATAAGCAACAATATGATTTATAGCTTCCTCTTATATCTTATTCCTGAAGAATCAAAGTCATCTGTCATTCAGCATCATTACAGTTGCTTTTTCACATTTTGATAACTACTCAAAATATTCTGAGAAAGAACTTTTGTAATTCAAGTTTGTCTGAAATTACCTCCAAACTGCTCATTCTGCAACAAACCAAGCACTAGTGTTGATAATACGAACATGTTTTTATTCAAGTCAGAATATCACTAAATGTTGACATTATTGGGTCACAGATGCACAGAAAACCTTGAAAATCAAAACAAAACACTCACTGCTACAGACGCCTTCAATTTCCTTTCCCTCAGGATCGCAGGTCTGTGGCCTTGCATCTGAAACAACTATAAAGTGTTTTTAGATTGTATATTCACTCACATACAGAGCACGAACTCCAGTGCTCTTAGATTACAGACCAAATGTCACAAAACACTAATTGAAGTGCAAATTTTCAGAATGGAAGCAATCTTGTAATCTGATCCATGTACAGTTATGACAGCAGTGAGCACCATGTCTTGTGCTGGAAATCATCTAGGAGGAAGGCTACAGAACATTCTACCACCTCTACAACTTTTACTGCTGATATGCTCAGCCAATACTTATACATGTTGCTAGTGAATAAAAAGGAATTACACTATACTCTTAAACATATACTTTGCCTCTCCAAATCCACATCTGAACATTTATTCTTTAACTGTAGCCCTGGACAGTGAAATTCAGTGCAGACCTGCTTTGAAAAAAATCACCTTTCCTACAGAAGCCTAAGAAAAAGTGCTTATGCACTGCTATTGTTTTGTATTTTGAATCCTATAGAAAAATAAGTGGAACTTGACTTAAACATTAAAATGCCAGTTAGTCACTCTACTTAAACTACATCAGAAGGGCAGCAACAACACTGGAAATCCCATTCACCAAGAAGAATGAAGAGCAGACTTGGCTGTTCCACATTTCAGTGGTATAATGTCTGAATTCCTTAGCATGTAGAGGACAAATAGAAAATTTGCATCAGGTATTTACAGCTGTATAGTGTTGAAGAGAAAACACAGTACACATTGCAACCTAGATACAAAAAGCAGTACAACAGTACAATGTACTTCACATGACAACATCATCTTAAATATGTGCATTTGAACTCAAGAAGTGTTTCAGATTTACAGTATTCAGTAGAGGCAAATAAGAGTTATGATTTTTCTGCCTGCTTTGTTTTGAGGTAGAAAGAATTTGCTAGCTTGCTGTCTACTATGGTTTTATATCTTCTTTCATGTACCAGGATCCAAAGTAAATGCAAGTCCCGTTGTGCAGCAGTTCTTCATTGTTTCAGGCACCTGCTTGCTGAACCCTTGGAGAATGTCTTAACAACTGGATCTAAAGGTATAATGATGGGCCAACAAGGCATCAGAAAGCCCACTGATACATTTGCTGCTAAGCTTTTGAAAGTAGTCAGTAACAGAGAATACGACTCCAAGCAATACAGCATATGATGCATGAAAATACTGCTAGTATTTTCATAATGGTGTGTTATATGAGCTTTATATGAGCTAATAAGAATTTCCTACTACAGTAATTTGGCACTGTTTCACAGTAATTAGAACTGTAAGGATTTAACCCTGGCTTGCTTATCCAAAAAATCTGTCATGAATAATGAAATACTCAAGTTTTGAACTGAGAACACCAACATGCTTTTGCAGCACAAGCACCCAAGGCAATAAGAGACATTGCAAATGGTCTCCTTTTCACAGTACTAATAAAACACATACCAGTAGAGCATTTCTGTGTTGAATTTTCTTCTAGCAACATGTATGCCCTCCAGAAAGATGATGATAAGAATTACAACAACAAAAATATTCCTAACAGTGATAAATAATAATTGATATAAACACAGTTTGCTCAAGTTCTTAAGATAAAATTTTTCTGATACATAATTCTATGCAGGTTCAGTAATGGCTATTTGGACAGTCTGAGTGTCATGAATTACACTGAATTTTGGTACGCTGAATTTTGACTTCTAGATGTGTCTTATAACCCCACCTCATTATATGGAAAATTTTAATTCTTAAGTTTCTGGTCTTTGAAAATTAGTCAAATGCTGCATGTAAGTTAAAGAGGGCTGAAGTAAACCCACCTCATCATTTCAGATCATTTCTTCTATCAGATCAATATTAAAAGTAAGGATTGCAAGAAATTTAGCAAAACTATTTCCTGACATTTTCATTCCATCAAATATCAGACAGATATAGATCAGAAAAACCCTTACTTACAAACGCACACTTAGCTGAGTCAGAGCAGGCATTTTCTCACCTTCTGCACAGTACCCCATGCATCCTTGGGTGGGCTGCAGTAGGTAAACAAAGAAATCTCCACAGTTCCTCACCCTGACAGGGATTCGGAAAAGACAGCAGTCTTTTGAAGTGCTGAAGAAAAACTGCCATGTCGCACAAGCTGTTAACTGCTTGATCTCACCAGGGCCAGGCATGGACTCTGACTCCCTCAGAGACAACCAGACAGGGGCTTGAGTCCCACAGTGATTCATCTTCAGCACCAGAGAAAAACATCAGGAAATGGTTAATGCTACATCAAACTGTTGCTGTGATTTAATGAGAGGTACATATGTAATTAATTTCTCGTATGAGCTTTTAGCAAAGTTCAGCCAGTGCAACAGAGGGATTGCTGACTTTCCTCCTCAAGGCTGAATACAAGTGCACACTAAAGACATAAGTCCTTTACTGATCCTACTGAATTTGTGTTTGTTTCTAAAGAAAGGCTATAATTTAGTGCCTGAAGAACTTAACTGAAAGCCACATCAAAGTGCTTTGCTCAGAAAAGCTCACAGTTGTGTTATGGCTTAGGGAGCTACTTTGCACCATTAACTACAGTAAGTGACAGTGTGGATGCGATCAGAGCACAGCAAACACAGTGTAGCACAGAAGTACACTGAGTATCAACTAAAGATGTTAAAGCTGTCACCCTTTATCTGCCGTCTGCCATCGACTGAAGGCTCAACTAACCTGGATTTCTTCTAAGAGATGTGGGTAGCTGATGCATTAGTATGTTTGAACTGTTTTGTATTCATTTAAAAGCACTTAATTGATGGGATTTTAGCTTATTTTTCAAGAGACTGTGACAAGGAAATTTCAATTCATTATAAAAATCAAGGCTACAATATTCTAATGACATTTGTAGGTTTTTTAAGGAAGGAAATGTTTTAAAAAGGGGAAACTAAAAAGATGCATCTCCATAGAATATAATGGAGCTCCAAAATAAAGCTACAAATAAGCTCTGAAATAAAGAACTAGACATCTGAAGTATTAAATATTTCAAGTAATTCTTGAGTCTTTGGAGGCTTGCAGATGGAAACTAATATTCAGTTAACTCTGTTAGTTCAAGTTACTTTAGGAGTAATCTCTTTTCTGTGACATGATGACTTTAAAAGCTCCACAATTACTGGCTTCATGTGGCTGCAAGCCTTTGTACTGCTCTCAGACGGCCTTCCCAACACACCGACCATCACACAGTTCCAGCTTTACAACATGATAGCCTTGCTATGCTGCCACTGAGAAAATTTCTTTAGCACTGAGTGGAAATTACAGTTTTTGAGTGCTCTAAAAGGGATACAATTTATCATCCTCTGCTATTGCCCATTCAGTGTAAAATTTTCAATGCTTAAGACTTAATTTTCCAGTTCCCATATTTTAATATAATCAAGTACTTAGAGAAGATAGAAACTTTGATTTGTTTCACATCAGTCCCCATAATCATACTCTTATTTATACCTATCCTACTGAAAAATTCTTCACCAAAGTATCTATTTCTCAGAATGAAATTCTTTGTAACAATACCTCCACGCACTTGGTTGGCATCTCAGCAGGCTTATCAAAAATCATGAAGCGATACCATCCTGGTGTTAGGGAATGGTCACAGATTAAATCCTGAATAGCTGATTGCTGGAGGTGGGATGAATCAAAATCCACGCTTCGGTAAGGGCTCTGCAGGATCTGATGTCCACCAGGAGAGCATTCAAGAACTGTGGAGCAAGAGTATTTCAAGCATCAAGATGGAACACCTAACAATTATTTTAGAAAAGATGTTAAAGGAAAATAAAGGATACATTGCAATATCATGAAAACTAATTTTATGAAAGAATATATTGAAGTCTTAGTAACAACAACTTTGAATGTTAGCACTCTGAAATTCAATAGAATTCATTATGTCATAACTTTCCTTCTTTTAGTGAACAATAAATGCATCAATAACCACATAAGCATTTACCCTGGATGCAAAACCCGTGGGAAGGAATAAGTTTATACAATCTACCTGGATTTTGATTTTCTAGTTCCACTGACATTTATGACACCTGAATACAAATGGGGTGTCAGATATGCGGCAATATAAAAAATTTACCTCTGGAGGAGTAACGTTTATCCAAAGGTTTTCTCACAATAGATTACCACTTTACAGAACTCCTGTGCATGAAATTAATAATTCCCTCAAATGGATGAGTGATAGTTGGATAGCTGCATGCAGTTTGCATGTATACATGCAGAACATAACAAAAGTGTGCATTAAAATTGGTAGATACTTGATTACACATTTTAAGTCAATTTGCATGAATGACATACTAAATTATCATAAAGAAAATACTTACATGACACCTTTGTATGACCAAACTTTTTTTTTGACATCAAAGTAACCTTGTGTTCTCAAAAAATCTCTCAAATTTTCTGATAGATAAAATGAAGGATCAGAATGTGAAGAAGTCTATCACAGGGTTTTCTGGGTTTTTTTATTATTATTTTTGTAATGTGAACTCATTTAGAAATAAAGCAGAATGCCAGAATTTTTGATCTAATGTGATCTAGCTGGTGAGTTGACTTCTGTCGAAGACAGTGATAACAGAAGTTCTGGCTAATGGCATATTTACATGCAACATACTGAATAGTCATTCTTGTTCAGGAATGTGCTAGGGAAGTGAAAGAAAGGAAAAAGTAAGAGAATGTTTATATATAAGTGACATTAAAAGTATACCTATCAATTTACCTTGCTTTTAAAAATGGATACCAACTGATGCTAACTGTGAACAGAATTTTGGGTTATACTGAATGATACAGTGAATCTTAATTTTTGCCTTTATTATGCTACTACTGAATTTAAAGATGCAGCTGTAAGCAAAGCTGTCTAATGTTGCATCTTAAATATGAATACTCTGATCTCCAGCTTTTGGTCCCAGGTTTGTCTGTATTTGTCACCTATTTTGCATGGTATAATTGTGTCACTGATTAGAAACATGTCGGTTTATTAATATAAGATGGCTTACTATCTTCCATATTTTTCATGTCATTCTAGATAACCACAAATACAAAACAGTTTCAAAATCAGGTAATTCCCCACCTTTAAATGGAGAAGATGCCCGAGTGAAAGAATAGACTTTATCTCTTTCAGCACAGTACGAGAATCCGACAGACTTTCAAAGACTGCAGATTTAATCTGATACAGCTTTAGGCTACCCAGGCAGGTAACAATGGCTTTATCTTCTATCCTCTAAGGGCAGCTGGAAGTCAGTGTGATTGACTGTGCCACCACTGAGTTTCTTGTAGTAGCCTGTAGGCTATTCATGTCCATACAATTTGACCTTACAGGAAACTTACCCTTCACTGGAATTTAAAGAAAAGCCCTTGAAGAATCACAGGTCAGTCATGTGTGTTATTGAAATGTTTTCCAAGCAAGCTACAGCACAAGCAGTTTACGAACCATGATGAAAGTTTCTTCCTGTCCTCTATTTTTTACTGGAATTCTCCCTTTCATACAGCACCCTCATTAGCTTTCTTTCCTGTAACTGAATCACTCCTGAAACAATTAATATCTGTTGCCTTCTCCATTAATAAATCAGGCTAGACATGAGACAAGTCTTTATTTTCTTTTCCTCCATGGTTTAATTAGATCATCATTTGATAGATCTTTAAAACAGCTGACTATAGTCACTTGTAATAGGGTTATAAATCCTACTAAAGATCAAATTATAAGTTTCATATTATTATGCATATCACTTTAAAAGGCCATCCAGCTCTTTATGAATCCAGTGTATCCTTTTCTCCTTTCTAGAAGTATGTTCATATTTCCATAGTTTTCACTTGGAAATCTTATGTTGTGTAACACTGGTTGATTTTTTTTTTCTTTTTTCTTTTTCATTCTGCAAAACAACTGAAAATAACTGTCATAATCAATAACACAAATAAAAACAACTTTTTTACACACCTGAGTGTAACTGAACTACTGTCTAACTTCAGCAACAGTAGAAACAAATAAATTATCATATTTATGGACAGACACACAAAAAATTAATGTCATGTTCTCTGCAAAAATGTTACCCCTGTAGAATAGACCTGCTCCAACCAGAAGCATTTAAGTGGGAGTTGGCCACATTTTCCACTGAAATAATGATTTTCTTATTCTGGATACCTTAAATAAAAATAGATTTTGATATAAGCATTTTTTCAAATATTATTCTCAGAATTATGAATATTGACTTTGGTGAAATGCTCCAGAAAAGCTTGGCCTACCCAGCAATTTTATAGAATCATAGAGTAGTTTGGGCTGGGAGGGACTTTAAAGATTATATAGTTCCAACTTCCATGACACAAGCAGGGACACCTTTTACTAGACCAGGTTGCTCAGAGCTTTGTTCAAGCTGACCTTGAATATTTACATGGATGGGGCAGCCACAGCTTCTCTGGGCAACCTGTTCCAGTGCCTCACCACCCTCACAGTAAAGAATATTTTTCTAATATCTGATTTAAACCTACTCTCTTTCAGTTTGAAATCATCACCACCTGCCCTGGCACTACATGCCCTTGTAAATAGTGTTTCTCCATCTTGTAGGCTTCCCAATGATTCAAATCTGACAAAATTAGAAGGAACTGAAAAGAGGTTCTGATAGCTTTGAAGTACTCAGGAAGGTTACCTACAGCGCAGGCTTACCCACCAGCTCTGTCCAGGATGTGAGGAACATTAAATTAGGGGAAGATTTCTGCACTACTGGTGACTTGAGTTCATCCACAATCACAAAATATCCTAACATGTTCTGACACAAAACAGAAAACTCTTGTAAGTATTAACAAAATTTAGCATTTACTCATGATTGTTCTTAACAAAAACCTTTCCATACATATGGGAATACTCTTTTAAATTATTTTTATGGACCTTTAAATGGATTAGTGATTTAATAACCTTCATTTTAAATAATTGCAATAGAATAGTGAAATTCCAATTATAAAATACACAAATGAATACTTGAGAAATGAAACCATGACATCCAGTCTCCTTTGTAGATTGTGCGCCTGTGTTTTCCCTCAAACCAGAGGAGATACACGCATAAGGTTAGCAATAGGTTATTAGGAGAGACTTATTTCTAGAAAGTTGTAACTCCCCCATTCTGTTTGGAGGTCCAGATACTACACACTGTCTGCTGAAAAAAAAGCAGTCCATCCTGGGAAAATATGCAGCTATTTCCCTAGCATTTGAGTTTATGTATCATATTCTGTGCCTCTTTCCACAAACACCCTATATATACTGCACATGGCTCTCTACTGTTCTTCAACTTGTGTCTCTCCACACCTGGAAGAATTTGATTCAATATTTGCTTTTTCCTGACTGTCTTCAGGATTAGTGCAGTGAGTTTTGCTTTGATCCATCCCAGACTTCCTTGGTCCTGATGGATACTTAGAATGTGACCCTAAACTGCAACATCTCAAACACATGGACAGCCTTGTGCTAGAGAATGAGTCTTTTGGGAGAGATACAGATGAAATCCCTGCAAACACCTTAGGGTTTCTACCATGGCTGCTGTAAACTGAGTCACACAATAGGTCCTCTGAACACCTTAACCAAAAGTCAAAGAGGTTTCTGAAGTCAACACAGGAGCTCATTTGCCACAAAGAGATATGAAGTGGCTCCTGATGACTATCTCTGAGGCACTCGGTGGAAAATGAGTTCCACAAAGGAAGGGCTTTTCAACTTCCTGTTCACATCTCTACTCCATCCATGTACAAAAAGGAGTCAATGATCTTCCACCTGTCCAGAATGTTTCCAACCCAATGGAGCAGTAAGGAACTGAGGACTGCCAGGTACAAACTGCAGTAGAGAAGAGAAAAGGAGTCACAACAGAATACAGACAGGCAAGGGCACAGTGGCAGCACTGGCAGTCCAGTACCTCAGGTACAAATACTTATGAGTGTATATGTCCTGCTGCCCAAAGGCTGGGGTCTGGAAAATGACCACTGATAAACTAACACTGTCTTTAGTAAGTGCCCACTGTGAGCGTGAATGTGCTTTTTCTTGCATCTACTGACTGCAAAGGATGCAGCATACCAACATCCCAAGGCAGAAATGAGAACTGTGATTTAATTTAACAAAAGCATTTGTGGATCTAAACTCTTCCGAAATAATAAAATAGAAAAAAGTTCACTTTTTGGATGAAGTTATCCTGGAACAACTTTTTAGAGTAATACCTTTAAAGGAGAATATAAAAATTATTGTAGCTGCCTAAAAAATACCATTTTCTTTGATGAGACCTATAAAAGAACATGAGCAAAAATGCTGTAGCAATGAAAGTATTGCAATCCCATGGAACAGGAACATGGTGACTGACTCCTAGGCACGGATGAATGAAGAAAATCAAATCAATACACACAAATTAATACATCTTTACAAATAACCTTGTTAGACTGGGTGTTAAAACATTTTTCAACTACTTATGTTCACACCCAATGAGGTGCTTTGCGAAGGTAGTAAATAATCGCATAACCTTTGCGAAAGTGTAAAATATATGTTTATAGAACGTTTTCTAGTAGTCCTCATTGTTACTGTAGCTACACTTGATGTAGATTTTCTATCCGAAATTTGAAACTACACAGACACGGGTTTAGCAGAGGTCCCAGGCAAGGATGTGCCAAGGCACTGCCTGTGCTCCAACACGCAGGCGAAGACCGCCAGGAAGAGAGGGTGGGAGACCCAGCACTCCTGGGTTTGGAGTTCCCCCGGCAGGTTTTCCCCGCAAGTGCGCTGTGACAAGGCCAGTTCCTACTTTGGCAGGTATAAAGTTCTGCCTGTTCCAGTGAAACCTGTGGCACGCAGCCCCTGCCCGGGCAGCAGGCGATGCTCGGGCCCGGGGAGCGCCCGGCGCAGTCCCTGCCCCGCCGCAGCCGCCCGGCCCCGTCCCC